>JASDQU010104991.1:69153-79506 GCA_032191745.1 Picea mariana
AGAGTCATCAACGAGATATTAATTATAGATACAAATCAAAAGGATTTGATACCATTAACCAATTCATGTAACCGAATCAATCATCAGAATACAACCAACATTGTAACAATCATTATCCATTCGAGATTTGATCATTAAACAGAGGATATTCGAATCGGTCTCAACATAGAAACTATAATTAACACAGTCAACCGATTAACTCATCGTATCACAAATTGAATCAAACAGAGATACCATTCATATTCCAGAAATAGAAAATATATCAAACCATAACATTTTCAAAACCGATTATAGTCAATCCAGAAATTGATAAAACTTATGCATGACAAAGCGAGTCAAACCTATTAACAAAGCACATGATATCACTGTATAAAAGAGGGAAAACCATACCATGACATCTGCTGCAGTTATGTCAATTTGGAATTAACAATGGCGGTCGCAGACTCAACGTTTTTAAACAGGATTGATCCAGTGGTCCGTTTATTTTTATCATTCGGATGCCCCTTATCATTGTGACCAGTTAGCCTCGCTACTTGGCTCTCCAAATCCTGAATCTTGGATTGCAGCTTTGGAACATCCAAATAGTAACGTTCTAGCCATAGTCCACACTGGTCAGAGGGTGCAGTAACCTTTTGAGCAGGGGAGGGTTTTGACGATTCACCATGGGTCTCAAAAGGGGACTTGATACCAGGATAGTCTGGATTGTCTCGAAGACACGGAGGCAAATTATCAACGAAATCGTAGGGAGGTTCATCATCACAGAAACCCTCTTGAGCGAGAAAACGCTCAATACTCGAATCAGAGTCATCACCTATCGTGATGGGCTCGGTTTTGATAGGGGGTTTGGACTTGTTTCTCTCCATATGAGAGATCATCCTCGCATTCTTTTTGTTTCTAACCGCGTTCTTTTCCCTTGCCTTAGAGGTTATGGGCTTAGCATCTTTAGTCACGGCCATAGGTGAGTCAGGTTTGGGTGCGGGTAGCAGATCACTGTAGGGTATAGGGGTAGTCTTATCCTCAGAAACCATAGGCTTATCGACAGGAGGAGGGTTTGATTCCTCGAAACCATTCCGGTTGAGAAAATTTTGCCAGGAATCTCGACGTAGCCCCAATTCACTAACAACCATCATCTTAATCAAACCAACATGAAATAGGCTAGTGTCAGCCTGATTTCGTTTATACCTCTTAGCCATCTTAAATATACTTCGGTGTAAATAGTGCGGCATGTTGAGCTCAAAACCCATAAACACCATAAGAAAACGTAGATGAAACAGAAAAACGAATCCATACCTGCCTTCGCACGTTATGAATTGCTTGAGGATCATCAGTAGGTCATACCAGCGAGGCTTCAGCATTTTCGCTGGTAGTCCTCTATTGCATGAATTTACAGTGCGAGAGCGAAACAGTAATGTCCATGGGACATCCTTTACCCTGTAGTTCTTGGACCATTTTTCTCTGTTAACAGGCAAACCGGTTGCCAGACTGATGGACTGCTCGGTGATTTCCAACTGGAGGTCTCCGACCTTGGCTCTGCCACCGTCAAACGACAGTGCGAATTGCCTAGCAACAACAATATTGAAACCATCGAACTTCCGTATAAACGAAAGCCACCCGAATTCCTCGAGGTCGGCATATGCACCATCGAACGTTAACAGTGCCTGGCTGCCATTAGGTTCGACTCTCACAATAGGAGCCATCTCCTCTGACCATGGTAGGATTCACACCGAATACACAATACACAGAGTGAATCATGATAGGGTTTCAAAGCTTGAATGCTTGACGAGACCGAAAACAACTCAGGCGTGCGAAGGTGGTGGGTTTAACATCACCACGTACCATATTAATGAGCCTGGTCTGAGCTGTTCAAAACCATAATCATAAAACCAATTGCATCGACCAGTGAGCGGGTGATTCACCACTTCTACGTGCCAACATCCAAGTCAGAACCAACACATCACATGACATCCAAGCGCCAAGTGTTAAGTTCAACACAGTACCTGCATTAATTACGAGTTCAACGTGCCAATTCCATCGTTTGATTATCCTCTTAATCACAAGGTTTAGTGTTAACTGATAGCTCGGGGTTCTATCAATCACCGTGTAATCTGCTTTGCAAGCATAGTATGCCAAGAATCGATTTTCAAAAATCGAATAAGATTAAATTATGCTCCTTCAAAACCATTGTTATCATACCTTTACGAACTTGCCAATGTATTTGGTGTATACCACATGTGTTTATATTCCAAAGCCTTAGAGCCACACAATACAATTTTTCATATGATAATCAAATGAAAACCATAACAAGGATAAAACAATATGAGCATATACGTTACAATTTTCATAAATAAGACCAATAACTTTCATGCCCAAAGGTTTAATAGTGGAATATATCCAAATGCGCAATCAAGGTAAGATAATGATCAAGAACATAAGTCTGATAAAACCTTAATCAATCATATGATAAACCAGTGATCAAGTATCAACCAACAAATCAAAAAGACGACGACAGTATAATCAACGAAATAGGTGTTTTCACATTTGCAATTGTGAAAACTGAGTTGAAATTGAATTGTAATGATTGCAAAAACGAGACACATGTCCATTAGCACAATGCGACAATGATTTGTCACGATACCGCAAGGGGTGTAGGCAGCTTTTGAGAGTAATCAAAAAAAAATTGGGTTGGCTGCCAACAAGACTTAAGGAATAAAGTTTATTTTAATCTTAGAAAGGTCACAAACTGGGTAAGGTCTAGTACTTGGCAACAAAAATGGTTATCATGGGAAGAAATTGGTTTGGGGGAAAGGTATGCAGAGGAATGGAAAAGAGGCATAGATCTCCTTATATGAAACAATGTTAGGCTTAAGGAAGAAGAGGATCAATATATTTGGTCGTTGAATCCAACTAGAGCATATATTCCTAGAATAGGCTACAAGCACTAGTTGAAGAAGGAAGAGAAGTTCAACAGATCTGGTGGTGGAAAATTAGATGGAAATTAAAATGTCCAACTAAAAACAAGATGTTTATGTGGCTAAGTTTACACAACAAGGCACCCACATGGGATGTTCTTCAAAAGATGAATTTTATAGGGATAAGATGGTGCTATCAATTTCACCGAGCAAAAGAAACTATAGTTCATCTCATCATGGAATGCCCGATATTCAAGAAGGTATGGAAAGAGGTGGAAAGATTAATAGGGATTTGGAATCTATGGGAAGGAGGAAGACTTGAAGAGACCTTCAGAACTTGGTGTAATGAAAAGGAGATTGATCACAACACTACCAGTTAAGATACTCCGAGAAGTATGGCTTGCTAGAAATCTAAAGTTGTTCGAAGACAAAGAGACACTTCCCCTCAAATGCGATGTTCATTGCTTGAATATTTTAAATGCCTACCAACAAGTATAGGAAAAATCTATCTCTCATATGCAAGGTAAAGTGGCAATAAATAAGGATATTCCATGGACTTTTTTTAATGGTGCATCATTGGGGAACCCTTCTAAAGGATCTTCGAGAGGAATTTTGTAGTTAGATCACACTATTTCTATTGAAGTAGGAATTGGTCAAGCAACTAACAACTTCTTTGAATTGATGGCTTTAAAGTTGGTCTTGAAATTAACATAAGAATTTGGTGTAACCCAATTACAGATTTTTGAAGATTCAGAGTCAGTTATCCAAAGGATGTGCAAAGAAATTTCTCTTAAGAATTTTACACTATGACCATTGTATGATGAAGTTCTCAATCTATTGGCATCTTTCTCATATACATTTATGTCTCATATTTATAGGGACAGGAACAATGCTACACATGGGCTCTCAAAAGCTAGAGTTGGGATGGAACAAGGAACATAGATTATTTTAGTAATCCAGGATGGACATACTGCAAAATATATTCATGAACCATGGACCTAATTTTACCCATTACAATTTCAATCTTAGTTTTTGTATAATGATGGAATTTCACATATCTTTGGATGAATGATTAATGTACTTTTTAATGTCATTTTTCTTTTTCTTTTTGAAGATGCTACTGATGTAACCGAACAAGAACAACTTTAGTTTTTTTTTTTTTATGATAATGGATCGGATATAAGAATGTTATGTAAAGGGATTAACAATACTTATGAATGTCATGGGCATCTAGCAATGTATTTGTGTTATATTAATAAAAAATCATAATTTTTTGATTGAAAAATAAAATAAAATATTTCATACTCATGGTCATATTGTCCCATATGTCTACCTTATATAAAGGACAATTTTTCCACATCTTAATGGAAGAAAACATCTCTAATAAACATTAATGATTAGTTAATTATATTATTAAAATGTAAAAATTATAATTAAAAGAAGAAAAACTGTTATTTAAAAGGTAAAAATTATAATTTCTAACCTAAGTCATTAGTAAAAATAATATTATTCTTATTAGTCCCTGCAAAAGGCGTAGAGGGACTATGGTGATCGATAATTCGTTGACTTCATATTAGTTTGTCCTTTGACCACAAATATTTACATAATATCTATTGTTGGAACTAGCGAACTAAAAACATTGATTTTTATATAATAAAAAATACCATATATGTCATGATCTGATTGGATAACATATTGGAGGTCTTATTTCTAGCTTTGCTATTCCCAATGTTTGATATGTTAGCATATCCAAAGTTTTTGATCATATACAGTCTTTCTGAGTTGTTATTTTTTTCTTGAAATGTTTGGATATCCAAAGTTTTGAAGATAGATAGTTAGTTTTTTATAAGTTGACTTCATATTAGTTTGTCCTTTGAATAATTTTTTTTTTTTACATAGGCTCTACAGTTCGAACCATAGTTACTCATTTTTTTTTATTATTGTTATAAAATAATGTAATAAATGTTTTTTTGTATGTAAGACACCTACCACACTACATTATTTATTAAATGTTTACAGAGTAGTTTTGACAGACTTAAATGTTTACCTAACAGGATTCACAACCTTAAATGTTTACTTAACAGGCCTGTTACAATACATTTTCTTCCATTTTTTTTTATATATGCAATGTTCTCTACAGTCAATGTGGGCAATATTGTTCTTCAACGACATTGTTGGTTCACTGGTTCATGCTTGCTTCTTGCATGTTCACTGATTTCTTATTTTCCTGTTGTTGTTGTTCTTGTTTTCCTGTTGGTCTTGTTGAAATTTGCAAGGTTGGGGTTCTGCAACTGGGATTGGAACTTCCCTTCTGTCGTTCCCCATTGACAGGTGGGTTTGGGTGTCATGTTTAGCTTCACTTGCTATTTTCAGTTTACAAGTGGGAAATTTGACTACTGAGGATGCCTGAGTCGAAATCCTCTTGCAGAACATCTTTGTATGTGAGGAGAAAATATGATTTCCTTATGGGATGCATCACTGTGGCTACGATGGAGGTAGGTTCTGTGTCAAACATTGGCCTTCTGTTGTTCTCTGTTGATGAGCGGGTTTGGGTGTCATGATTATATTCTCCTTCTATCTGCAATTTGCAGGTGGGAAATTTGACTACTGGGGATGCCTGAGTCGAAATCCTCTTGCATAACATCTTTGTATGTGAGGAGAAAATACGATTCCATTTTTCTACGCTTCACTGTGGTTGTGATGGAGGTAGTTTCTATGTCGAACATTGGCCTTCTGTCATTCCCCGTTGATGGGCAGGTTTATGTGTTGTGATTAGCTTTGCTTGCTATCCACAAGTGGGAAATTTGACTGCTGGGGATGCCTGATTCAAAATCCTCTTGCAAAACATCTTTTTATGTGAGGAGAAAATACGATTCCCTTTTCCTATGCATCACTATGGCTGTGATGGAGCTAGGTTTTGTGTCAAACATTGGTGATTAGGAACGAGACGAAGACATCATTACAGCCATGCTTCTCTGGTCGTAGTAATCACATACAAAGATGGACTGCACGAGGATTTTGATCGCTCCTAGTATTGAAAAATACCAATCGTGAAAACCGCACCTTTCTTAATTGCTTGCATAGTGGTGGGCCTTTGGACGGTCCTGCTAGCTTTGAATTTTACCTGACAGGTCTCACAGCCTGAAATATTTGGTTAACAGATGTGTCACAATACATTTTCCTCTAAATTGTTTGATACAATCTTGTGTGTAGTGAATTTGGCCAATATCGTTCTTCATCAACATTCCTGGTTGGATGGTTGGTGCTTGATTCTTGGTTCGTTGGATGCTTCTTATTGTTGTTTGATTCAACTTTGCAGGGTTTAGGTCCTGCGACTGCAGTTGGGCCTTTTGGTGCTTCTTAACTGGGTTGTTATTTGCTTCTTTCTCTTGTTTTCTTAAACTTTGTGATGTTGGGGTACTGCATCTACAATTGGATCTATTGTTACATGGTTTTATAGTTGGCTCCCTAGAAAATACTATTAAGATAAATTAATATGAAAAACTTTGTAGTCGATGTAAATTACATCTTGGCTTGACCCAGAGTTTGTCGGGCTCGAACTATATTTCATAGTTGATGATTTTTTTTCGCATGGTTAATGTATTTCTATGGCTTCATAGTTATGAGAGTAAGTGTTGTTGTGTGAGAGATAAAGTTCTTCTCTCCCTTTCTTTTTCCTCTTGTAAACTTTCTCGTTTTTTCATTTTGTTCTTCCCCTCTATTATGCGTTTCCGGTTCTATACTTTGCCACATTTCTATGGTCGCGGGTTCTCGGGGTGGACAATTGACAAATCGTCATATCCATCTATATATTCACATCACGATTTCGTTCGACCATCGTTCATTTGCATATTTATCCAGTTTCTTCTAAACTTGCCTATTTTTCCCTTTTGTTCTTACCCTCTATTATGTGTTTCTGGTTGTACACTTTATCACGTTTCTATGCTTGTAGGTTCCTGGTTTCGCGAATTGACAAATCATCATCTCCATCTATATCTTCACATCACGAGCCCGACGGATCACCGTTCGTTTGTATACTTAGCCAATTTTATGAACGCGGGTTCACTGATAGGTGTTATTGAACTCTGGTAATCGGTGTTTGGGGTATACATCTTGCACCAAAAACTTATGTTCTCTACAATTCAACCCCAGACTCCTCGAACTTGCAACTTTGCCTCTACCTGCGATGACTCCGTCTATCCGACCTGCCTTTCCATACTTAGTCGAGTCTTCAAATTTTTGCAGGTTCACGCGTTCCCGAGTTCAGAAAAGTTTAAAATCATGTTTTCGCTCCCCTCGATCCCTGCCACCTTCCGCCCTTCCCGATGCACATTAATTATGATTTTAAAAGTGAAAACTGACCAGGCAGATTTGAAAAGATTGGTTTTAATAATCGAAAAGCTCGAAGACATCTCCCATTAAAATGCATAAAGAGGCGAATATTATGGGATCTGGTAATTTTTTTTGCATCCATTTTGAATTTGCAAAAAGTGTTGGCTATTTATTTTTTTAAAGGAATCATCATATTAACAATGAAATATTGTACTACCATGCTATCATCCACGAACGTTTCATCCACATAGGTCTTGAGGTCATGTCCCTCTTAAATACTGTGCATATGTTACAGGTTGTCATATTTGAGAATCTGCTTGGATATGGGAATGCTAATACGTGCTATTAGTGACTATTCAACACACATGTTCACAAATATTGGCATTAATAAGTGAAAATATCGAGGGCATATGCCATTAATATGAATTCAACCAAAATCTACGAAAGATTATACTGTCATCCTCCAACGTTGATTTTAAATACTTATTCTCATTTCTCTCTATCATCAAAGAGTTGGGCTTTAAGGTGTCTTCGTTGTAATGTTCCTGGTCATGGGAATGTAAGACAACTTAGAGATGCCATTGAGGCCCAATTGAAATACAAGAGAATGGTTTTATGTGACGTTAGCTTTGAGAGAAAAAAAAAAAAACTCTTTTAGCCAACAGAAACACAAGCAAGGAAAAAAAGAAGAAGAAGTATATTATGATTGGTGTTCTCCCTGTATTTGATGCTTTGGTTGGTTGAAAGGCCTACTTGGATATTTGTTTTTTGATCTTCTTTGTTTTCTTACTAGTGGTTGGAAGGGATTTCTAGGTCACCTGTAAAATGCTCCTTCATTGAAGTATATAGTTTCTTCCAACAACACAGATTTGGCAAGTGTATCAAATTCTGCAGAGCACACAAGAATTTGTCTTCCGTCAGAGGAGTCGCACTTACCATAGCTTGCAAAATGGTATGTAATATTTGGAAATGACGTGAAATATTACTCCATTCACGAATATACTCAGAAGGAAATTAAAAATTTGGATCGTCGCGAGTATGAGAAACTGTATGGGTGGTTAAAACGACATCCTAAAATTACAGAAGTTTCTATTTCAAAGTTTGTTGAGCTACTTCTGGGTGTGGTAACAGACTTGACAGAAAGCCATATTCTTTGTCAATTTTTTTTCACTGTCCTTTGGATGTAGTTACAAAATCCACATACAATCAACTTTCTATCGCTACTGCACATTTTGTTTTACTATTCCTATGCATATGATTGCATCTGGGTCGATGATCTTTGCCATCTTTGCATGAATATTTCCCTCCTACTTGAAGGTGGGTATATAACCAGGGAACGACGCTTTCAAAACTTTCTAATCCCTGCATCGACATGTAACTGGAAAAATTTAATGGGAAGGAATTCTAGATTATGGACTTTGCAACACTTTCTAAGGATTAGTTTATACTACCACCTTCTGCAAGAAGTTTCGCGTGTTCAGGTAATGTTTTGGTTTCTGAAAATCACATTTTACTACCACCTTCATGTAATCATTTTATTTCATTCTTTAGAAGAGACCTTAATGTAGTGGTGTATTCCAGAGCTATTTCCACCTAATGTCAATATTCTTGTTGTTTACCTTTCTTTGGATAAGGAAAATGCATTTCTTCTGTTGTAGTTGATGCAATATTTGAAAAAAAAAATGTTCCAACCACACAATTTTTATTTATTTTTAAATATAGAACAATGTATTTTTTGAACACACGGTTGTTCAAAAAGTTTTAGTCGTTGTTTGGGATTCATGTCCTTCAAGGATGTTAATTAATCACACAATTAATATTGCTTGTGCCAATGCAATTGAGTCGTCATCCACTATGGAAATTGTACACTGCAATGTCAGATAATAGATGTTTGGCAGGTGCCTAATGTCAAGTTCATTATCACACATGACACCCAACATCCAAATATTTATGGACAAAAATAAAAATTGTAGTTTTCGTGAGAAAGAAACACTAAAGTCGATGTTCTTTGCAGGTCTGGAAATCCTGCAGTTTAGGTTCTTTGACAATGACATCCCTGCTTGTTCACCGCATTGACGCATTGCAGTCAATAACACTATTCCCATTGCCACTGCCAATGTCAATGTACGAAGTCGAAGCTATCTAGAGCCTGGGGTCGCCACCAATGTGTATGCCTAAGGTGAAAATACCTGGAACCTGGGAACACGACTTCTTACACTTGACATTAGTATCAGCAGTGATCGAAAATTGATCGTATGTCGAGTCTGTTACTGCATCCAGAGGTTGTTCAACACTCTTTGACATAGAAACTGGATGTCTGTCAATTCTATTACAACTTTGGCATAAAACATTCTGTAATTTTAGAATGTTGATTAAAACACGCATACAGTTTCTCACGTTCATGGTGTTATAACCCTATAATTTATAGGATCAACTGTTGATTGTATTTTTGTTCCCTTCAGTGTTTTTGATTTGCA
Organism: Picea mariana; assembly: GCA_032191745.1. Taxonomy (NCBI): domain Eukaryota; kingdom Viridiplantae; phylum Streptophyta; class Pinopsida; order Pinales; family Pinaceae; genus Picea; species Picea mariana. Next base: position 78,872 of record JASDQU010104991.1, read on the forward strand.
GAGACTACTACATTAAGAAAAAGAAAAAAGAAAAAGAAAAAGAAAGAAAAGAAAAAGAAAAAGAAAATGAGAAAAGAATAAAAGAGGGCATAAAAGAAATTAAATAAAGCCCCATGCAATAACAATGGCTTGGTCCATACAGTTTAAGCATGGCTAAGTCCTTTTAAATTGATGTTGATAGTCTTAGAGAATAAGCTTGACTAAACTGTCTAATCTTAGTCAAGATGATAGGTTAGTTAGTGAATAAATTTGACCAAACAGCCTAATCTTAGTCAAATAGCCCCTAGGTAGAGTATTTTCTTAGTCCAACAGTCTAAGATGGGCTAAAGGTGCAAATGATGTAGGGTAGGACATAGGTTAAACAATTTCTTTTCAATAAATATGTATGAGGATTGATAAAAAATGCAAGATTTTGGATGATGAAGTGTTTTTCTAATCCCATGGAAATGCAGAGTAGAAGAAGCAGTGCACAAAACCCATAAAAAGTCATTAAGACTAAGTCCCACGCCATATGTTAAATCATGCCTTGGAAAATTAAATATCGGGCCTAGATCTACGACTGAGCGGTGAGCGCCCAGATCTATGGCTCTGAAAAGATTTCAGACCCCCCCCGATCATTCGACCTTTAATGGTGG
>JASDQU010104991.1:85605-122777 GCA_032191745.1 Picea mariana
CTATTGCTTATTAGTTTCAACGAAATTTGTGAACTAACAACATCCTGCAAATAGGAAGATGATTTAAATTTGAACTAGAAATAATCTATTAATATATATTAATATGAATACTATTGGAATAAATATAAAAACTTTCTCTTATCCAATTATTTGACCACCGGGTCCTGGGTTTGCGGTGTCCAACACTTATGTCCCCTATTCCGTCATATACATCTTGCAGCCAAAGAACTTCCATGATCTGCAATTTAGGATTTTACTAGTGAGAACTCACCAGGGGTTCGAAAACATTGGCATTAATAAACGAACAATAGATTTTCTTCTGTGAGATACTTAGCCCTTTTCCCCTTTTCTTCTTCCCGTCTATTATCACTTTCTGGTTATAATTAGTCGCCTTTCTAATATCACAGGTTCTAGGGTTGGTGGGTTGACATATCTTCATCTATATCCTCACATGATGAATCCGATCGACCGTTGTTCCTTTTCATACTTAGCCAATTTTATGGCCGCGATTACCGGGTTGGCGCTTTCGAACTCTGCTGCTTCTTGTTCCATGATATACATCTTGCACTCAAAAATTTTGTGATCTACAATTCCACCGCGGACTCCTCGAACTCGAAAGCTTCACTCTAACAGGGTTCACAAATGTCTTAAAGTATCTGTCGCTGCCTTTCATCCCCACTAACTTCACATCCTTCCTAATATACATTAATTATGGTCTTACTAGTGGAAATTGAACACACTGGTACAAAACAATTGGCACCCAGACCTCTGCCATATACAAATTGACTTCTCCGACATCATCCCCTCTTCCATGTTACACATTATGCATTCAAATGTTTCGAGCATTACAATTTGACCGTTAGGGCCTCATGTCCTCCCCTAGAGACCTTGTCACCCTATTTTGGATCCTCGCATTGGCGGGTTCACGAAACCTCCAATTCCTAGTCACCGTTTCCTGTTCCACCCATCCTCGTACTTCTTTCCAAATATGCAACACCAAAGGTTTAATACTAAAACGCCATCATGCAACAACTGTAAAGATCATCATTAATAAGAAAAAGTCTCAAGGACTAACCATCCCTATAGAACTTGTCTAGAAACATGCAAACAAGATCTTGCCAGGTAATGGCAAAGCTATTACAAATTTTAATATATTAGCGAAAACAAGTCCAAGCCAACATTTCCCTATTCCATACTTGGACACTTTTTGGATTGCGGGTTCCCAGATTGATTGCCTCAAAGTTGTGTTTCGAATCATCTACGACTTGCAAATAGTTCCTGAAGTTCTGTGATATACAATCTGTCCGCTGGAATTCCCCGTCACGATCCCAGTCGTCCGCCATTTTTTTTCTTTCTATTGCTTATGTATTTCAACGAAATTTGCAAACTGAACAAGATCCTACAAATTGGAAGATGATTTACATTTGGACCAGAAATAATCTATTAATATATATTAATATGAATACTATTGGAATAAATATAAAAACTTTCTCTTTAAATTTTCCATGTTTTCTCCCCCTCTATTATCCCTTTGTGGTTCTATATTTAGTTGCATCTCTATGATCACGACCTCCTGGATTCACATATTGGAAGATGCTTATATTTATATATATCTTCACACCATGAGCTCGACTGACCGTGGTCCCTTTCAATACTTAGCCAATTATATGACCACTGGGTCCCAGGTTTGCGATATCCAACACTTATGTCCCCTGTTCCGTCATATACATCTTGCACCCAAAGAACTTCTATGATCTACAATTTATTCTTTTACTAGTGAGAACTCACCAGGGGTTCGAAAAGATTGGCATTAATAAACGAACAATAGATGTTCCTCTATGAGATACTTCACCCTTTTTCCCTTTTCTTCTTCCCGTCTATTATCGCTTTCTGGTTATATACTTAGTCGCCTTTTTATGATCATAGGTTCCAGCATTGGTGGGCTGACATATCTTCATCTCCACTTATATCCTCACATGAAGAATCTGACCGACCGTTGTTCCTTTCCATACTTAGCCAATTTTATGGCCGCGGTTGTCGGGTTGGCACTTTTGAACTCTGCTTCTTCTTCTTCCGTGATATACATCTTGCACTCAAAAATTCCGTGATCTACAATTCCACCGCGGACTCCTCGAAATCGTAAGCTTCACTCTACCAGGGTTCACAAATGTTTCAAAGTATCTGTCATTGCCTTCCATCCCCACTAACCTCCTATCCTTCCTAATATACAATAATTATGGTCTTACTAGTGACAACTCAATAGACTGGTACGAAACAATTGGCACCCAGACCTCCTCCATATACAAATTGACTACCAGACTTCGACATCGTCCCCTCTTCCATGTTATAGATTATGCATTAAAATGTTCTGAGCAATAAAATTTGACCGTCGGGGCCTCACATCTTCTGGGGAGACCTTGTCACCCTATTTTGGATCCTCGTGTTGGCAGGTTCACAAAATATCCAATTCCTAGTCATTTTTTCATGTTCCGCCCATCCTCGTACTTCTTTCCAAATATGAAACACCAAAGATTTAATACTAAAATGCCATCATGCAACAACCATAAATATTGTCATTGATAAGAAAAAGTCTCGGGGACTAACCATCCCTACAAAACTTGTCCAGAAACATGCAAAGAAGATCTTTCCAGGTAATGGAAAAGCTATTACAAATTTCAATATATTAGCAAAAACAAGTCTGGGCAAGTGTTTCCCTATTCCATACTTGGACACTTTTTCAATTTCGGGTTCCCGGATTGACGACCTCAAAATTGTGATTCGAATCTTCTGCGACTTGCAAATAGTGCCCGGAGTTCCACGATATACAATTTATCCACTAGAATGTCACGTCACAAGCCCAACCATCTTCCATTTCTTTCAATACTTAACCCCAAGTTGGTTGTATCTCCATGACATTATACATTTACTGTGTATTGAGTCCACCCCACCGTTTCCCTGTTTCATACTTAGACACTTTTTGATTGTGGGTTCCTGGACTGGCGGGCTCAGGATTGTGTTTCCAATGTTCCACGACTAGAAAACAGTACCCAGAGTTTCACGATATACAATTTGTCCGCAGGAATGCATCATCATACCCTCTTCCACATTACACGTTCCGCAGTCAACATTCCCAAGAGATACAATTTGAAACTCGGGCCCTCATCTATGTTGGTTGTATCTTGTATCCCTATTTCGAAGCATCACCAACCTCTTTCAATAATTAGCCATTCCTTACTTGTTGTTCCCTGTCCCCGCCACCTTCCTACTTCTCTTTGGAAATGCAATTGGAAAGCTTTAATGCTAGCACTTCATCATACATGAACCTTAAATATGTCATTAATGAGTGAAAGGGTCTGCCTTATACAAATTGACCGTCAGACTCCCATATCATCCCCTCCTCCGCGGTACAAATTTTTCAAGCAAGTTCCGAGACATACAATTTGACCCTTGGGAAGTCACGTCTCTTGGGGAACCATTGTCACCCTAATTTTGAACCTCGTCCGACGTCTTTCCATACTTGCCCATTTCATGGAATCTCTTTTGCAGTTCCTTGGGTTAGCGGGTTCACTAAATCTCCAATTCTTAGTCACTGTTTACTGTTCCTAATCAAGGCTTAATGCTAATAGTCCATCATGCAACAACCATACAGACCGCCATTAAAAAGAAAAAGTGTTGACGAGACAGTGAAATTTAAATGAAGCTCGACTCCTCGAATTTAAATTAATTTATCTTCTCTTATTTTCTCTTTTCTGCCCAGAGACATGTAGAAAAGATCTTGCCACGCAATGGGATATATATTACAAGTTTCAATATATTAGGAAAAACAAATCCGCCCAACTGTTTCTCCATTCCATACTTGAGCCACTTTTTCGATTGTGGGTTCCCTGATAGGCAGGCTCACATTTGCACCTCCATTGTTCTATGTCCAACAAACATTACCCGGACTTCCGCGATATACAAATTCTTGTATCGACTGTCCTATCATGCCCTCTTCGGTGTTATGCGTATTGCACTCAAAAAGTTTCAAGACATACAATTTGACCCTTGTGCTCTAACCTCCAACGGTTGTACCTTGTAACCCTATTTTGAAGCCCGCCCGACCACTTTCGATAATTAGGTACTCTTTAATTGCTCTTTCCCTTCCCTGTGACCTTCGTACTTCTTTCTTAATATTCAATTAGTAACCTTTCATGCTAACAACTCACCATGCAGGAACCGTCAACATTGTCATTAATGAGAAAAACGCTCGAGGAGATCTCCCATTAATATGCATTAAACCAAGATCTGTGAAGAGTTATATTGTCCCTTCTGATTGTTCATCTCAAACATGGGTCGTCACATTGGCCCGTTCAGGAAATATCCAATGCTTAATTGCTCATTGTCATATCCACCATGTTCACAATTCTGTGTATGCAATTACTAGTCTTTAATGCTAACAATGCATCATGCAACAGTAATCAAAATTGTCATTAATGAGAGAAAGTCTCAAGGAGATCTCCCATTCACACGCATTGGACCAATATTTACACAACTTTATATTATCCCTTCCAACTCTTCATTTCAAACATCATTTGGAGCAAGCAAACATTCTTGTAAAATTATGGAAGCAGTTCGACAACAATTTTGTGGAGATACAGTGAATATCCTCAGACGTCAGGACCTGAACTTCCAGTGGTCTGGGGCATACTCTTACTATTCATCCTATTCCGCCCAAAATGAAGTGATTTGGAACTCTGGAATCGCTCGTGCAGGCTACGTCCCTAAGGTTTTTGACTGTAAGGAGGTAGTCTCTTGGTGCACTGAAAATATATATTTCAAGCCAAAGAATTATTCCACTGTGCGATCATTCTCCTGTTTATTTTTCACCTCAGGTCTTTTGTAGGATGTTAAGATTGTTGGAACCAACATTGACCTTCAGAGGACAAGACTACAAACAGTTCCTAGAAAAACATGATAACGTGTTGGACATCTTAGCTGAGTTCCTTGAAGACCCGACAACAGTTCCTGAAGATATCATAAAGTTGCAGGTAAGTTCATTTAGAAATCCATTTCGGGAAATTGCTTGGTTGTTTACAAGAATAATGGGACAGGAATCCACGGTAAGCATTTCCCGTATAGTTATTTATATTTTGTACTTCACAGTCAAGGAACAATTCATTTTCGATTGAGGGAAGCTAATTTCCATTGAAATCTATTCCCAGTTGTCATGATTCAAATAATCCAATAAATTTAATATGTCATCCTACTTGATTTTCACAATAGTGCATTGTTGTCCGTTTCCAAAACTATCTCTTTCCAAGAAAATAAATTGTGAATTGGACCCAGTGACATTCCGGTACCAGGCCCTGTGGAGGCACAAGGCCTCCCATTGTTTTTATGAGGTTTGTAATGAATTTGTCTCAATTTTCAAAGATTTATTGTTAGGAAAGGATGCTCCCCATATGTCTAGCTAGGCAACCAAGTTTTTGAACAGGAAGGGGACACTTGAACAAAAGGAAAATCATAGTGTACTAATGGCCTTTGGCTCCAAGAAAAATCATGCTTTCCTTCCATGCCACATCACGGACAAGATGTTTGTTACAGAAATATCAAGGCAATACAACCACTAGTTGCATTTTTTCCAGGACAAGAAAAAAAATAGTTCATTCCTCTGCCTTGGAAAGGCAGGGACTTCGTGTGCAGAAACGTCAACAATATTGATGAATTCACAGGCCATTTCAAGAACTTGAACCTAACATATGTTGAAAGGCTAAAAGGGTTTGACCCTAATGGGATTTTTCGAGAACATTTACTATCAGTTGGCTTTAGCATCTCTTTTATCCATAGACGCCTAATCGAAGACAGGGATAGTGACGAGAACACTCCTGCTTGTGACAATTGCGACGTAGAGACATTACAAAGCGTGACTGAATTGTATAGACAACATGGAAAATTATCCGGTGAGAAGAGTGACCAGTCCCCCACCAGCACTCCCAAGAGAAAGACATCATGGAACATCGCTTCAACATCACACCCATGTAAGAAAGCAACCCAACAATCTTCAAACGAAGGAGGAGATAAGAACCCTCCTCACAAAAAAATTGATAGTTCTCACAAATTTCCTCTGACAAAGAAGAGAAAAACCATTGTAGGGCAGGTACCGAAATTGAAAGTGAGCAGATGCAACTTTAAATTGAGCACATGCACAAATTTGACTCGTCCACAGACGCAATGCACCATAGTTCCGCAATGGAAATAATTGAGACTGACATTTTTGACAAAGATGAATCCTTCGTATTCCAGAGCATTTTTTTTTACAGCCAATCTAAAAATATGGTCATTAAAAAGAGAGATGTAACAAATCAGAAAGGAAAATCTCATATAGAGATTAACTTTAGGAAAATGCAGCTGTCCCAAATCTCCCTATTTCACCATGTAATCGGTGATCCTCTTGATGACTCCATTAGAGGACTTGAAGCCGAGAATGCCAGACTGAATGATCGCGTCAAGGAATTAGAGGAGGCTTTCATTGCTACACTAGAGTTTGCCAGTCCTTTAGCAAAAACTGTGCTTGCTACCCCTGTAGAAAAGTTAAAAGGATCCTCTAGCCTCCTCGCATTGTGTAGAGCCCTTGTAGAGAATAACATCAATAAAATAATGCAGCTAGTTACTGAAGTCTAGGAAACATCACAAAATATAGCATCCTTTCGAAAGAGGGAAAATGATTTGCATGAACATTTGCAGAGGAATTTAAAAAATGATCAACATTTCTATGATCAGATGTTGACCCCTTTTGTCAACCATGCCATCAACAACTCGGATTTGAAAAGAAGACAAGAGGATATCCCCTCCCCAAAGCGGATCAAACAATTAAAAGCATGATGGAAAAAGAAAGTTAAAAACCTACAGCTCATTGTCGAATCATGTGAACAAGCCATATTAGAAAAATAAGAATTATTCAGAAACCTAACCCAAATAGACTTAGTCGAAAGTACCAACGAGGTTCAAGACCCAAACTTAATCCTCAAATCCTTTTCAATGACAAAAGAAGCCTTCGATGAACAACTTGATATTTTAAAGGGGTTGTCTTTAGAAAAGTTTTATGACATCCTTGAATATCGTGTAGATGATCTCGAGAACTAGCTGCTGGACTATTCGACACACAATGAAGAAATTGAACAAGCTCTGCATAGTATTTCTATGGATCTAAGAAAATTAGAAAATGAGATTTTCGACATATAAATCCAAGATGAAATCAACGTGGCCCCCATGAGAAGCTACATTGAAGAATGGTTCCAATGGAGAATGAACAAGCTCATCGAGGAAGGGAAACAATAGGTTGGCATGATTCCAACGATCGTCGACGACAACAACAAAAACGCATTAGCTTCATAGTAAGTCTATACTGATTTCATCTTGTTTTCTTTATCAATCCAATTATTCTACCTCTTTAAATAGAAATCTCTAACCAAAGACTCATAACTTCCAATTTCTTATTTTCAGGTCATCCTCTCTACCGTCGCCCACTTCCTCTTTCTACAGTCCTAATTCTTGTACTTATTTCTTTTATGGTCTACGGGAGCCCCAATCCATTTCTATATGACAACTGCATTTAAATTTCTAGAAATATGGAACAGATTCTAGCAAGACTAATTCGGGAATGCTAATTTTGTTTTCCTTGAATTATGTTGGATGTCAGGAAATTGTGTTTATTATATTTGAATGTTTAATGTGTGTGTTTCCTGGTCCTTTTTTCCAGGAACCTTTGTTGCAAGACATTATTAATATTTGATCAATTTCAAAGAAAACTAATTCGAAAATGTTAATTTTTTTTTCCTTCAACTATGTTGGATGTTAGGAAATTGTTTTTATTATATTTGAATTTTTAATGTGTATGCTTCCTGGTCCTTTTTCTCATGAACCTTTATTGCAATTCATTTAGACATAAATTTTCTAAGTCCCATGTTTGAACTATACACACCCCAGGAAAAAAATGCCTCATTCGCATATTAACCTTGGGGGTCATCTACAAGCCAAATGCCTTGTGGCTGGCCAGTGACACGATGCCACAAAGTCATCCTCTATATGGATACCACATGTAATTCAACCTGCTTCCCACGTGTCTGTACTCAGTCCCATCGTAGCAGTGCATTTGTTCCCATTCCAACCTAGCAGGGACTACGCTGCCATGCAACACTTGTTACATAAAGTAATTTTATTTTTTACAAATATAAATATGATATTACAAAAGTTCAAAGTTCAAAATCCTGAGACAAAATAACTCATGTAAATAAAATATAATAAAGAAATCCATAGGTACATCAAGCATGTTGTTACAAAGTTCAATCATGCTTATGGATCTTCACATTACCTTGATACACAACTTTATTGTAAATGCACAAAGAAAAATGTAATTGGTATCATGAATATACAATTTGGTTTATAAGGAGATAAATTGTATACACTTGTGCAATTGGTATGATACCATGTCCATATAAATTTGGTGTCTAGACTACTCTAGAGGTTTGTAGAACCTTGGCCCATAGTCAGTATTTCCCTGCTGCATTTTTATGCTTAGCTATGTCCGAAGTGACGGATTTCCATTCTTCCCACATCAGTTCTTAACTCACATCCTTTAAACCCCCCTCTCGATGCAAGCTTTGATTTTACTACCACTAGTGGTCTGCTTAAAACAATTAGGTGGCAAACTAAAAATGGAGGATAGAAGCTTCCATTATGGAAGATGATGTCAGCACACTTATGGGTGTGGATGGCGAGGCTCATTGGAACAAGGTTGGCATGTTCTCCTTGGTCGATGAGCTGAGTGCAAGGATAAACCTTAAACACTCTTAAATGTTGTCATTAGTAAGAGTTTCAAAACATTTCCTAACTGTTGGTAAGGTGTTCATTCCAAAGAGAAGTGACTCTCCCTCTCTATCCCGTGGATATCAAAACCTAGGTGTGTTTGTTGAGTGAGGGTCTTTAGGTGACGGTTTACCATATTCCCAATCATACTAGTGTGGTGGACTTTCTAGAGTGCACGGTGGCTTTGTGTCATAGAAAAAAGTGCGGAAACCAAAAAAAACCAGGCAGAGGATGGTTGTTATCATTGAAATTTCGTTCACAAATGGTTACAGGAATCCAACATCTCCAAACACCTATTAGTTCATTCATGGCCCAAAAATTCATTTCCAAAGGGCACAAACTATACAACTAGTTATAAAATCAGCATGCGCTCAGAATATAAAGGAAGCGCGCGCACGTGTGCCATTTGAAAATGCAAGGAAAGTGCACATGCACCTGATGCATGATTGTGGACACAAAAATCCACGCACACCTCAGAACGACGCATTAATGATTCTGGCTGGCCTCCCACCCACTTTTGGTTCATCTCCCAATTTTATTTGACCCCTAAATCTAAGCTGAATCCGAGTGGGGGGCTGGTCAGAGACCTAAAGGTTCCCTAAAGGGTCCCTTGTTCACACTAAATACCGGTTGGATAATGCCTCAAAGATTTTATATAAAAAGAGGCCATGGGTGCACTATATTTCCAAGAATATATTTGTATTGTTATGCTGCCTCTATTCTCCTACAAGGAACCTCTTTCCTCATTGGAGCATACAGACACCATTTCATTGGGCTATTCACATCACCTCTTGAGTGAATGAGCTTTGGATTTATTCACCATTTCCTTTTAGTTTTATATTTGTAAGAAGATCTCTCTCATTGGGGGTTCAAGATCCCTCCCTTGGAGGAAGAGGGTACCCATAAGTCTCCCTTTCTCTTTGGTGTTTGCCCACTAATACAATACATCCATTGGTGGCATGAATATTGGTCAATTGTTTGGTTAATTTTGGTTCTAATTCCCTTATGCACTTTAGTTTAGTTTCTTTCATTTTTGTTAGCTTAGTTGTTTGTTTATTTCTTATGCTTGATATTTCTAATTCTTGCACTAACGTATGTCCTATCCATCTAACCCAACTGGACTTGCAAGTGTCCCTCTTTTGCTCATTTAGGTGACGAAAAGGATACAACAGATTGGTGACTCTTCTGGGGATAGGTATCAATTTCCTCCCCATTTGGGTTGTTTGAGCACTTCTTTTTGGTTTATTTGACTTGCAGGGATCATAACCGGCCCAAGCCTACCTTCAAAAAGCTAAATTCAGAGCTGAGATAGGAGAATTTCATTCGAAATTTTCTTCCCGGCCGTGTATTAGAAAGTGTGCGAGTTTTTCAGCCCACAGGCGCACCTTCCGAGCACAGGCACCAAGAGCACTTTTTTACTTAGTGCATTCTGCGCATATGCACCAACAGGCCATTGTTTATCGGTGCATTGACACCACATGCACCTCTATCTACTCTGCGACCCGCGCATCTGTCCATATATTCAACATTGTAAGGGTTTTTTGTGATGTTTTGAAGGCCCATAGCCTTTTAAATATTGATTCTATGCAATTTGTAATATGCACCACACTTAGATTCCCTCTCCACATGAAGGGTTAGTCAAAACATAGGCACTTAGGGGGTTAAAATCCATATTTCTCCTCTTTTTGCTTTCATTTTTCCAGATGGATGGCTTGCTTTGATTGTAAAAGTTAAGTTGGAATCATTCAATATCACATATATAAACACTTGCATCGGGACCAGAAATCAAACTTCAATCGTAGAGTATGCTCTTCTCTCGCACCATAGATTAATCTTGAGAATCAAAAAAATGATTGAGGGAAGATTTCATCTCCCTTAAAGACAAAATCTTTAGGAGAGGACAACAACCCCCTTTGGGACTCCTCTTAGTTTCTTTTCACAAACATCTTAAAATTGTAAGGGCCCATACATGCCCACATGCTACAAAGATAAGACAATTTTGAAGCTACTTTCTTAGTTTACATCATTAGGAGAGTTTAAAGATTATTGTAACGGGTCATACATGCCCACATGTCCACAATCTAGGATAGTCTTTTGAAGCATTATTAGATTAAATCACATCAGGGAGTTTAAAGGATTGGTAAGGAACCACATGTCCACATGCTAGTTCCTTAGGGACTTTAAAAATTCCACAAGGTTGTACCAATGGCATCTAGTAAGATAGGTAATCAAGACTTGTAAGGAGCACATGAAGTCCACATGATGCAAGGTGACACCTAACTTATTAAAAGTTTTGGCACATTTTATCACTTTCTCACACACAAAGTCACTACTCACTCACATAGTTTCATCTTGAATTGTGGAGGTTAAAGTAAGCTTCCCCAAAAAGAGATTCTGAAATGCCCCACCCCTTTTCTTGAAGGAAATATCCACTCCCACTTAATTTGAACGAGATTGGTTCACACCCCCAATCTCACAAACAACCACATCTAAATTTTTTCTAAAAACTCACCAAGTTTTCCTCCACAGGAAGTGCCTAAAGAAATTTTTTAGTCTAGGTAGGATCATGGGGATATGCATACAAATAAATCCCCGTTATCTGGTTCTCACATATTCAAAACATTAGAAGTTGTCAAATAGGGAACTTTAAATCCTCCAAGTCAAGTGTTCATAATGCCATAATGCAGGGAGATACCCATGAAAGGTCGAAGGCCAAGGTCCAATTTTTCTGTGCATCCCCCCTCGAGGCACCCACCTCTTGGATGAGATCCATCCCGTGACCCATTTCCTAGGCCGAAAATCTAAATGTCGCACTTTGATCGAGGTACCTAGTGAACAAATTTTAGGACATCTACCCAGGTGGCAATTGTGGGCTACAATTTCACCTTGATCAAATGTTTTGTGGCTATTGGGAAATATTGCCAGCTCTTTTGGGATATGCACCCTCTACCCCTCATTATAACTGATTGTTTCATCCTTCACTAGTTCCTCTTCTGGTGGCTTCAGACCCCATTGTTGAGTGCTATTGGAAGGTCTAGTGATATTTGAGAGGAAGGACATTACGCCTTTTTAGGATACGATCATTTGTTTTCTTTGTTCTCCCATGCAGACAAAATCCACCTACCCACATATATGCTCCTTTGTCAAATGATTTATGTATGATGCTCTTGTGATTACAACACAATCATGTGATATATTGTGAATGTCCAAGTTATAAAAAGTCTCTTATTCATTTATTACTCTCATCACCATTTGCACACATTCACTTTGCTAGTCGGACATCAGAGGGGACCCACAAAATCCCATTCGTTCCCAACATTTGCAAAATCTCCCTCCTATTCTAGGGGGAGTTCCTAATCTTGCCAACTCATCGGCTCCACCCTCTCACACCCCTGTGAGTGCTACTATCTTGGGATCAGATTTGCTCGATTCCACTTTACTTGGGTCCACTTCCCAAAGCCAATCGTCCACTCGCTCTCCTTCACAAGAAAGCAGGGGAAAACTTCTTCCCAAGGGGGAAGTACAACCCCACCCCACCACCATCAAAGGTCGGGTACACAAACCACTCACGCAATGGCTGGAACTAATCCTCCACCACCACTTCAGATGCCATACTTGGCTTCACTCAACACACCAGATCTGATCAAGCTCACAAATGATCCTATATTGCATGACCCCACATGGCCTGCAATGCCCACCAAACTACCTCCAGACATCCCCAAGTTTGAAGGAAAGTCTGGAGACGACCCTGCCAACCATGTCATGACCTTCCACTTATGGTGCTCTTCAAATAGCATCATGGATGACTCCGTCCGATTGAGGTTATTCCAACCCACACTCATTGGCCCATCAACCAAGTGGTATGTAGATGAAAAATTAGGGTCCCATGTGACTTTTGAATCATTGGCCAAAGCATTTTTGACCTTCTTTCAACTACCAATCCACCATGACAATGGTCTCGAGCTACTCTCCGAGATTAAACAAACCTCAACCACACATATCGTTGACCACATTCACAAATGGCGTCGGTGACATAGTTTATGCAAAGTAGAAACCACCAAACAACAATGCCTTGATTGGTTTCTCAGGTCACTTGTCTCCCTCCTTGCCAAACATGTGGCCTCTACTTTCCCCCAATCTGAAGAGGAATCCATCAACAAGGCTCAGCAGTATGGCCTTATTTATGAGCAATCGAGATACTTATATACGGTACTACTTGATGTCCCAAGACCCGTACCATTAGACCAAGACAAACCTGGGATGTCTCACTCAACAGACAGATTGATTGGTACCACAACACACCACAAACCATACATCCAACCCCCACCCATGTACGGTACACCCCAACATCCATCGATATATGGAAGAACCCCTTATTACCCTCCTCCCCCTTACCAAAAACCATACCCTGTTGTACCCCCTCCACCCATGAGTGGACCCGCATTGACACCCATGATGCGTCCAACTATACAACTAAGTTCTGGTACCCCGTCTACCTCAGCTTACACCCTAAGCACTAGTGAAAGCATCGTGCCTTCCTATGTACCATATAGATCATTGCCACAAAATAATCTGTACTTTCCATTTCCCAGTCCTCCCCAACCCATGGCTCCACCACAAGGACAACCACACACCAGGGTTAACTTTGTTCAACCCTCTCCCATTTAGCAGTTTCAAAATTTTGAACATCTGAATACGAAAAATCTGACCCATCAGTCGAATAATGGCAAAAAGAAAGGAAAAAAATGAAACAATAATAACCTAGGACTAGGAGGAAATAACCCCCAACAAAACCAACCTGTTGGGGGAAACCAGAATTAAGGGAACCAGAACCCCCAAGGGGGCAATCACAACAACACCAAGGAAAGAATAACAATAACCTCTGAACAAACTTCCCTTGCACCCTTTGTGGTGAATATGGCTATTATACTCACCATTGCTCCCAAATAGCTGACTTTAAACAGATGAAAGAATCTCTGAACGAACCATGACCCCCAGCACTGCCTGACCCTCAAATGCCCCACAATAATACGTGCAACAACCACCCCCAACGGTGTTACAAAACCCTATTCCACACTAAGGGTTGATGAATACCCAATAGGAAATGCACCCTGCCCCACCACAAATCGGACAATATCAAAACCTTGACACTCATGCAGATTGCACTATCCTCCTCACTAGCGAAGAAGAAATTCTTCTACAAATGGGCAGTCGTCAATACAGCGCACCCCCTAAATCTACTCCCATCACTTCGGAAGCAGTTCCAATTACAATGGGACCACCTCTGATGATCCCGCACCCTAACACTGAAACCCCCCTTCAGATTCCTCGCATCCCATTATGATGGAATGTCAACAACCCTCAGGCTAGGGAAACACACAATTATAGTTTGGTTGATGACTTGGCACAATCCTCTGCCGCCATGTCAGTCTTGGAAGTACTTCAAACCTGTCCCACTCAATGGAAGTCATTACTCTCCACCCTGGGGGAAGTCTACCCTACTGATACTAGACTCATCACATTTGATCTAGATTGTGGGGAACCCCGTCTCCCCACTTTGGTAGCTTTCCAGATACCAATCAAAATTCAAAACATCACAGTTCATCGATGCATCATCGATGAAGGTGCATCCAAATGCATCATGTCCAAAACTATATGGCAGAAACATAGCTCTCCCGAGCTAATACCATCCACCATCACTTTGAGAGCTTACGATGGACAACCATCCTCTCCTGAAGGGCTCTTTCAAAATGTCCCCGTGGAACTTGGGGGAAAAACCATCCTTATCAACATTGAAGTTATCGACGCCCCACTCGATTACAATATCTTGTTCGGACATATCTACATGTATGCTATGAAGGCAGTTGCCTCTTCCTATGATGTTCCCCCAACATCGATAACATCCTACCTTCAGATGTAGCTACATGTACGCTATGATGTTCCCCCAACATCGATAACATCCGATATTTTGTCCACACTAATACAGATGCCTACCCACTCGTCAAGATGGCCCCCAGAATTTTCAAAGACCCATCCTTGCTAGAAACATACCATGGAGCACCCTCGCTCATACATCCCTCAACTTAAGTATGCGTCATCTATTCCAACATAAATAGCATTGGAGATACTATTCCTCCCACCAAGGCTTCTTCACTTCCTGACGTCCCACTAGTCGCAGAACTCCTACCTCAGGAATCCCCTGAGAATTCTCCAACACCACTTGTTCCCAATGTCCCTCTCCCCTAGGGTCACATCCCATTTTGGGAGACAGTCCCCCAAGCCATTACTCAAATCCCCTTCTTCTACCCCCCACCGGGTGTACAAGATTTCTAGGTAGATGCAACACTTACTCTACCTAACATGGTTCTTTCCATCTCAGTTTGGTATCTACACTCACTTGAGATGGTTCCTCAACCATCCCTCCCTCTGCAAACAAAGGGAATTCCAATGCAAATTCCAGTCCTCACTTCCACTGGACCACCTCCACCCTCACTTGTTGGTGCCACTGCTACATTTGGAGGCCAAAGGAAGAAGAAAGAGCCCACCGCTCCACTTCCCCCCCAAGTTCAACTTTCTTGCACAGTATGCGAGAAGAAAGGACACCCCACCAATCGATGTCCCTCTCTCCCTGAGTTACGTAATTTAATGCGACCTCCTCGAGCAACCACACCGCTTGTCGCTACACCCAACGCACCTAGTACTACCACCATGTCTCCGACTATAGGTAAAACAGGGTTACGAACCAAATTCGCCTATGCCATATGTTCATAGTATGGCCATTACACCCACCATTGCCCTGGGCTACCTCAATTTCGACAGACACTAACGACAGTACACCAAAGATTTCAGCAAGAGTTCCCCCCATCCACATCATCAAGTACTCCTGTCATAGACATCCACTATGTCATGACCTCAGTTAAAGAATGGACGAGATGCCCTTTCTCTCTGTGTGAATCACTAGATCACTTCACATATCAGTGTCCTACGATCCTTGAATACAGGTGTCACCAAATGGCCCTTATTCAGAATCCTACAGCCCCCCCATTTCCAAAGGTAATGGTGATTACCCCTACTCTATCCCTCGATGTCGTTCATATTATCTTGCCTGAGCCTGAAGCACTCCCCACCCCTCCATGGTTCATTGATAACTTATATGAGGATTTTCCCCCAAAGCCCCCCAATTCTCTAGTACATTTCCCCACGGAAATATTACGCCCAACTATAATTTTTAACCCACAGTATCTCGATATTTGGTTTATGTCGAGCACACCATCGCAACCTCCTTGTGCCTCCCCTACATATTCACCACCAGAAGATAATCATACGGTGATAGTCACCAATGTTACTCCCTAGGATCCCCTATATTCTCGCCAGTTCCACTGCGACGAAGACATCCTCCAGGAATTAACTACCCACGATTGCCCATGGAATGTGCTCCATCACAAAGTGCTCTTTCTCTCGCATAAAACCTTTGAGCCCCCTAGCCAAGACTCCATAGGCGCAATCAAAACTAAGGATTTCATCCCATCTGGGAATATAGATTGGTTCAACAATCCTATCCCTACCCCCGATGCTTTTGAAGAAGGAAACATCTCCAACATTTCCCCCACTGTCAAAATTGATATTTCCATCAAACCTGGTATCGTAGAGGAAATCACCATTGGCACTCCATGCTCTCCTGAATAAATTATATCTTACAAAGATCTCTTCAAGGAATACCGAGAAATTTTTGCCTGGTCATACACAGAGATGCCTGGCCTTGATCCTTCTATTTTCGAACATCGTATAGACACATGGCCTGATATCACACCTGTACGACAAAAACAACGCCCACTACACCCATCCAAAGTGACGTCCATCAAATCTGAAATTGTCAAGTTATGCGTTGTCGGGTTCATATACCCCATCACATATACGTTGTGGGTCTCCAACCCCATCCCTGTAAAAACAAAACAGGGCATTATTCACGTCTGCATTGAATTTCATGATCTCAATCATGTCTGTCCCAAAGACAACTTCCCAACGCTCTTCCTCGACCAAATTATTGATGATTGTGCCAACCATGAAGCCTTGTCCTTTATGGACGGTGCACAGTTGTGCTTCGAACAAGCGCACATCTAATGCACACTTTTTTTCCCTATTCAGGTGCCCCCATGTGCGGTTGTCCCAATTACAGTAACACACCCAAGCATGGGAATCCTTTGATCACCCGCGCACTAGGGAGCCCACCCTCAAAAAATCCCTTAGTACGACCATCTATATGACCCTGCCCAAAATATAAATCCTAATTACTATGCAGGAGGATATAACCAGTAACTAGCTCTCGAAAATCCTAGATCGACTGGCTTGAACTCTCAGAATCTCCAAATCTCCTCTCAAACCTCTCGTCAACTCACTATAGCAGCAGGTACAAATGAGGTGGCAATGTGGGCCCTATAACTATATATAGTCCATTTTTCCAAACTTCCGTGCTCAATTATAGGAGCTCCGAGCATCCGTTTTCTGATCCGTCTTCTGCCACGGGATCAGGATCCCGCCACCTACACAGTCACATTCCCTAGTTCACCATCCACCCTCAACCCACAAGGAGCATTTTTCTCACACCATGCCCAAGTACGCATGCTCATGTTCACAATTATCGAATAACTGTTATATGTCCTTTATCTACAGATATTGTTCACATCGGGTATTCTATTTTCATTTGTGCAGGTACTTGGTCATCTCTTATCAACACAACCCCTTCAAGTATATGCTCAACATTGGCATGTAATTATTCCCCCTGAATATCAATTGCATCTCCCAGTCACACCCTTTGACATTTGCCTGTAACATCCTCACACCCGGCTCTACAGTACTATAACCTCCGCTTCATTTCAAGTATTGTCACCCGGTAGAATTCTCCCCCACATGAGTTGTCCCATTCATAATACCCCTTGGCATTTTGACACTGATACCGCTTTCACCCCCTAGGGATGGGAGTCCTGATAGTCTTACGCATTTCTGAGAATCAGCCACATACTTCTTCTCCTCATTATGCTAGCCTTCCCAATGGACTCCCAAGATCTCTCATCATGGTTTCACTTTGACTGCACCTCCACAGTATCATTAACCTTCCATTTCATCCACAATCATTTTTCCCGTCTACAAATTTCCCTCCATTCATTTACCTCATACATAAACCCACCCATGGGACCCCCACCCTCCACCAATTTTTTCACACAGCTTGTGCCATCACAAGCCAAGCCATATTTCACTGGGGCACCCATTTCTGTATATGCACACTTATCCCAAATTATTCTTTATTCATTTGGTACTTGTACAAAGCCTTTCTTTCCAACATTTACATAAATTTTTGTTGTCGCCTTTAGCGACCTTCTTTTCCGGCAAAGAAACCCATGATGCCCTTGGTTGGGGCATTCCTTACCTTCTACTCTTGTTGACCTCATCCATAAACCCTAAGTATCCCACCATCCATGTACCTATGATCTCTAAGTTTGTTCACTTTGTCATGCCTTTGGCACAATTTAACCCATGTCTAGTCGTCCCCCTGACACTAGATTCAGTTTCACGGTTGCTGCCACTCACACTTCACAGATATCACCAACCAAGGGCAGTCTTGAATCTCACCCCATATTGAATTCATCCATGTTCCTCATCATTTCTTGATCACATCCAATGGATTTTAGGAATCCCTTTGCTTCTTGGAGTCGCGTCTCCCTTTCTGTCGACATCAACACAGTTTCTAGAAGGGAGACTGTATCTTGACTTTCATTACCTTTATAATGAAGAGTCTCGGATGACACAGAGAGAACCATCATTGCTCTTTGTTGTCGTTGACCCCCATAACATTTGACTTCAACACTCTCTCATGTTATGGTGGGTCTTACTTTGTGACTATTGCAGTTGTTTTTTATATTTTCTGAAGACCTCTGAAATTTGTTGGGCTATCAATGCCTGTGAATCATCGACACTTCTTCCAGGTGTCATCGCCTCTTTTCATAGTATGTTCACCATCATAATTGTCCTCTTCCATTATCAACCCATCCTAGAGGGAACTGCAGTCATCTATGTCAATATACCACTTCAATTACTACCTTCCACATTTTAAGTTACATGACACGAGCATGGGGCATGCCCGCCTTGTTTGTACACAGTTTTATTTTTCCACACCTGGCGAAAGGTTTGGGTCCCACAGGTTCCCCTCTCCCTCCAATGGGTCGCTCTTGCAATCCCTCTCAACACTCTTTCTTACATTGGTACTCTCAATAGAAGAAACATTGATGTATTTCAGTTATACGTATGCTCCTAACCTCACACATCAGGGGCATCTGTTATCACTGAAATTTCATCCACAAATGGTTACAGGAATCCAACATCTACAAACACCCATTAGTTCATTCATGGCCCAAAAATGCATTTCCAAAGGGCACAAACTATACAACTGGTTATAAAATCAGCATGCGCTCAGAATATAAAGGAAGCATGCGCACGTGCACTAGTATAAATGCAAGGAAAGCGTACATGCAACCGATGCGCGACTGTGGATGCAAAAAGTTGCACACACCTCAAAACGATGCATTAATGATTTTGGCCGACATCCCACCCACTTCTGGTTCAACTCCCAAGTCAATTTGACCCCCAAATCCGAGATGAATCCAAGTGGGGGGCTGGTCAAAGAGCTAAAGGGACCCTTGTTCACACCAAAGACCGGTTGGATAATGCCTCAAATATTTTCTATAAAAAGAGGCCATGGGTGCACTATATTTCCAAGAATCTATTTGTATTGTTATGTTGCCTCTATTCTCCTGCAAGGAACCTCTTTCCTCATTGGAGCATACAAGCACCATTTCATTGGGCTATTCACATCACCTCTTGAGTGAATGAGATTTGGATTTATTCACCATTTCCTTTTAGTTTGCTATTTATAAGAAGAGCTCTCTCATTGGGGGTTCAAGAGCCCTCCCTTGGAGGAAGAGGGGACCCATAAGTATCCCTTTCTCTTTGGTGTTTTCCCACTAATACAATCTATCCATTGGTGGCATGAATATTGCTCAATTGTTTGGTTAATTTTGGTTCTAATTCCCTTATGCACTTTAGTTTAGTTTCTTTAATTGTTGTTAGATTATTTGTTTGTTTATTTCTTGCGCTTGATATTTCTAACTCTTGCACTAACTTTTGTCCTGTCCAGCTAACCCAACTGGACTTGCAAGTGTCCCTCTTTTGCTCATTCAGGTGACGAAAATGATACAACAATGGTAATGGGCGTCGACATTGGACTAGAGGAGTCTTGTAACCTGACACTTAGTGCACTAGTAGGACACCTCTCATATAGATCTATGTGTAAACAACATATCTCTCTTTGGATGTAGACATCCTGGGTACCCTTGTTGGGATACACTCCTGAGATATTGTTGTTGTCAAGGGACTGGTATGATTTTATTTTTAAGTCACTGACAGATACACTATTTATTCTTGAAAATATTTGGGTCTTTGATGGTAGTGGCTTGATTCTTATTGTTGGCGGGTGAGCTTTTACCCAACCACAGACTATTTTCATTTACGCCATCTATGGGTGCTCTTACCAGGTCTCCCTTTGCAGCTTTGGAATGAAAGAGCATTGGAGGCCATTGGAAACGAACTTGGCCACTTCATTATGGTTGACGATGGTTGACAAAGGTATTGGTTGAAGTCAACATACACGATGGCTTGTTGGAGGCATTGGAGATTGAGTGGAGGGGTCACTATTTACGTCAAAGACTAGACTATATGGGTATTCCCTTCAGATGCACTTTCTGTCGCAGGACCAATCATCTGAGAAGGAACTTTTAGGGCTCTATGGAGGAAGACGACATAGAGGACTCACTGCTCTGGAAGGCTTCTGACCCTACTTCTCCTGGAGTGAACTCTTTTGGTCCTGAATATCACTCACCTACGAGGGTGATGACTAGTCTAGTGTAGACAGCTACAACATTTGCGGGTAAGCTCAATAAACTTTGTCCTTCTCTTTTTTATTCTTTGTCTACGATGGAACGTGACAACCTCGATCCGTCCTATGCATTGGAGCTTGAGTTTGTGTCTGTTGAAAGATCTAGGGAGGAGTTAGAGTCAAACATGGAGGACTTATTGACCCTAGGATTTGGGGTGGGTTTCAAGAACACCACACTTCCTTCTGCTAAGACACGAGTCGAAGTAGCTTTAGCTAGTGCGTCATGGGTTATAGAGGGACCCCCCCCCGTGACTTCATAACTGATGGATTTTTTGTAGCTGAGCCTATTGGGGATTTTAGTCTTGGAACTAGGTATAAGGAATCTGAAGAGGGTGAAATCTCACTGGATAGAGTACTAAACACCTTGGTTCCGTTCATCAGGGAGGCTATGGGCCCCATTCCTTTACCTATCTACCAAGGAAACTCTGTAATTTGTTGCGATGAGCATTTTTATGATCCTAGGGTGGTAATAAGGGTGGGGGAGGAAAATACTAAGGACTTGTCCTGGTCAAGGGGACCGGGACTTGAGATTTATCCTTTAAAAAATAGGAGTTCTCGGAAAAGAGCCAGAACCAACACTTATTTTGCTTCACAACATTTACAACAAAACTATGATTCAGGGGAACTTAGAGGTATGAAAGGCATTACTAGAGAAAATTCATGATCCTACTCTCCTTAAACATCATAGGGATAGGAGGATCCCTAAAATCAGCCTGCTTTTGTAGGTTTCTCACGAAAATGTTTTCGGATATAGTTTTACTACAAGAAACTTTAGTTATTGAGACAAAAGTGTTATCTTTCATGAATTCTTTTCGTTCAGACTGGATGATGTGTGCAGTTAGTTCTGTTGGGAATTTAGGGGGACTTCTGGTGTCCTGGGATCCAAATAAGTATGATTTTACACCTTACTTAAGTTGTGGTGGCATTTTCTTAACAGGTACTCATTTATAAGACAACAAAACTTTCTCACTTTTAAATGTCTACGGACCATGTATAGAAAGGAACACCTTTTGGAATAAGCTGGATAATAGGGGCCTAATTTCTCACATAGATCTGATCGTTGTTGGGGACCTCAATTTCACACTCAATGCAGAGGAGTTTTGGGGGGTCACAACACACTTGGACCCGCTATCAATTTTTTTAAAGAATAATTTCTAGAAAAACCAGTTAGTTGACATTGTTTTGGCTGATGTGACACCAACGTGGCATAATGGTAGAAAAGGAAGGGATGAGATAGGAAAGAGACTTAACTGGTTTTTCCTTTTGGAAGATCTCCTCTCCTCAGTTGGCAAACACAGGTCCTGGATACACTATCCTTTTGTATCAGATCATGCTCCAATTCTATTACAATTAGGGAATTTTACAAATCGAATTGCACATCCTTTCAAACTAAATCCAATGAGGCTGAAAATGGATTCCTTTTGTTCAATTGTCAAAGATGTTTGGGTAGATCCAGTTTTTCTACAAGTACCAGGAGCATAGAGGAGATTAGTTATGAAACTAAAACAATTAAAGACCCGTATAAAGGTGTGGGCCAAGGTTTTAAGAGACAAAAACCTCCTTATTTTCGAAAATATTGAAGAGGATATTTGGGATTGTCAACAACATAGATTAAAGGGATCGCTGAATTGGACATTATTTTAAAAAATCTAGAGGAAAACTGAAACGCTCTTCTACTGGATGAAGAAGAACTGTGGCGTCAGAGAAGTAGGGTGATCTGGATAAAAAGCAGGGATAAAAATACAAATCATTTCCACCAGTTTTCTAGCCAGAGGAGGAACATCAAACACATATGGGATATTCGAGATGAAAATGGATAGGAACATTCAAGACAGGAGGAACTAAAATGAGAAGCAACTAGGCATTTCAAAATATTCTTTGAGGACTAGGGGAACAATTTCATTGTTGATCATCATTCCACCATTGAACTCTTTCCTCGATTTGTTGATGAGGAGGATGTTAGGATTTTGGAAAATAATTTTTCTAGAGATGAAATAATCGAGGTCTTAAAAGAATTCACAACTGATAAAATCCCCGGTCCAGACAGGTGGACTGTTGAATTCTATGTCCAATTTTCCGACTTGGTTGGGGAGGACCTATTGGAAGTAGTTAAAGATTACAAAATTAGAGGTAAAGTGATTAATTCTAGAAATTCGACCTTCCTTGCTCTTATCCTGAAAATAAATAAGCCTACCTCTTTTGGTGAATTTAGGCCTATTGCTCTATGTAATCTTTGCTATAAAATCATTGCAAAATTAATTGCTAATAGGATCAGACCTATTCTATCCTGGTCCTTTTCTGATGAGCAATTGGGATTCCTAAAAGGAAGACAGATCCTAGATGCTATAGGAACTTCTCAAGAGTGCCTACATAGTATTAAGGCAAAAAAGCTAAAATCTACAATTTGAAGCTTGACCTTAAGAAGGCGTATGATTGCATAAATTGGGATTTTTTAAGATTGTCGTTATTACAATCGGGTTTTGTCCTACCTACTACTAACTAGATTTTGAGTTGTGTGACTTCAACAACTTTTGAAATAATGATAAATGGGGAGCCTACATATTTATTTTAGAGTGGTAGAGGCTTAAGACACGACTGTCCTCTATCAACCTTGCATTTTATTTTTGTGATGGAAGGACTCAGCTTATCATTAAAGAAGAGACAGGCTGACAGGAAGCTGACATGGGTCAAAGTCTCTAGAGTTATCAAGATCCTTCATCTGGTTTTTATGGACGATGTCCTCATAATGTCAAAGGCCTCACTAACAGAATGTATGGAGATTGAAGGAATTTTATCTATATTCTGTAAAGCGATGAGCTTAGAAGTTAATCCACAAAAATCTTTCCTCTATACTTATGGGGTACAACATGACGTTGTAGATACTTTCAAAGGTTTTTTGCCATACAATTTTGTTGAGCTTGTGGATGGTATAAATTATTTGGGTTATGTTTTAAAATCGGACAATTAGAAGGCTGCATATTGGCGCTAGCTCATTACAAAGTTTGAAAATAGAATTAATCAGTGGTGCAATTGTTGGTTGTCCCTAGGGGGGGTGATTTGTTCTTATAAAAGTCGTCCTAGAGAGACAACCCGTGTATTGGATATCCCTGGAAAATATCTGGGCCTCTGTTCTCAATTGGATCAGACAACTGATCTTATCCTTCTTATGGTCAGACATGAGAGGTAAAAAGCATTATCATCTCTGTAGGTGGGAGTCTATTACAAAGCCAAAACGTTTTGGTGGTTGGGGGTTAAGGAATCTACAAATTTTCAATAGATCGTTGTTGGCAAACACTTTGTGGAGAGTTTTACTGAAATATGGAATCTGGCACCATGTAATTAAGGACAAGTATCTACCCTACAACTCGGTATCTACCTAGCTTAGATCAACAATAGTTCATACTTTTCGGGCCTCACATACCTGGAGGAACCTACTAAAGTCACTACACCTCTTATTACATTGGATAAGATGGAGTCTGGCTTCCAGACTTTCGATCTTAATAGGAAAGGATTGGATCTTGGATATGGGAAATGCTTCTTTCCTCTCAGAAGAGCTAGTAGATACACTAAATCAAAGAAATTTTCACGTTCTTTATTAGGTCAGCAGAAACATCCGTCCGTGTATGATTTTCTCCTCTTGGATCAATAGAGAGGAGATTGGTATTACAGGTGCTCTAGCAATGTAATGAGACTTATTTCATAGGTTCTTGATGGGGGCCAGTGTCCAAATTCTAAATAGACCAGGCGAGCTGAGATGGACAGGAGGAGACAATTCAGGCTTTCTTACAGTGAAAAATGTCTACTCAGCATTAACCAACAAACTTTGGCAACATCCTATTGGTGGTTGGAGAAAGAAACCGTGGTCATGGGATTGTGCTCTCAAAATAAAACTCTTCACATGGATAACCATGGATAATAAAATTCTTACGTGTGACAATCTTCAGCACAAAGGTTGGATTAAGCCAAACATTTGTCACTTATGCCTAAAGGTGAGGGAGATTTTTCTGCATATGTTAGTAGATTGTGCCTTCACTAAGATAGTATGGGAAAGGGGTAAAAAATCTATTTCTATTACCTTTGTCTAGGAGGGATCCACTTTGGTAGATTGCCATGATAACTGGAATTTACAAAATACTAATTACCCCACACTACCTGTCATTGTAAGCTAGTATGTTTGGTTAGAAAGAAACAAGGTTATCTTTGAAAATAAAAGCTCGATAGTTCATACAATGATCATTAGAGTACTTGGAGGACTAGGCAGTCATACAAAAAAACAAATATTAAAAGTGAACAAATCCATAAAGGAAGTTCAAAAGGACTCTGTCACAAAACATTGGTTCGATGGTGCAACTCTCTCAAATGGAGGACTTAGTGGCGTTGGAGGGGTACTTTGGATAAATGAACACTCGACAATCAATTGGACATTGAATTATGGTTCAGGAACAAACACAATGGAAAATTTGTTGGGTGTATGGGAAGCTTTGACAATAGCTTCTTGAATGCACATCTCAAAAACACAAGTTTATGGAGATTCAGACATTGTCATAAACTGGTTAAACAACAAAGGAAACTTGAATGTTATTTCCTTGGATTGCTGGAAGGAATGACTAAGAGACCTTAAAAAATTCTCTCACATTTTTACATATCTTCAGAGAAAGCAATAAGGACGTTGATCGTCTATCAAAGTTGGTGCTACAAAAGAAAGAAGAAAAAATAAATTGCAGCCACTAGGTAGATGGAAACGAAGGGCCCACCCTGTATCTAAGTCTTTTCTAGATTCCACCGGGGAAAGAATATGATTTTTCCTTTTTTGTAAGCATATGGTTTTGAAGTGATTGTTGTTGAGTAGTGACAGTGTATTTGGGGTATGAGTCTATGTGCTTTTGGGCACTTGCATGTATTGACAATTTTTAGATGTAAGGTCAAAAGTCTCCTATGATCCAAGTCTGTTAAAACTTAGTCTTTTTGGGATGTAATATTTCATGTTTTTGAAAACAAATATATATATTGGTATGATACGATCTCCATGTAAATTTTATTCTTAATTTTTTTATATTTAGTTTTCATTTCATTTAATTAGTTTATTTATATAAAATAAAAATAAATTAAAGTCAACAAATTTAATTTTTTTTTAATTATTTTCTAAATCTAATAATTTTTTTTTACTTCTTTTCTAAATCTAATAAAAATTAGTTTAAAAGTTATCATTCCACAAAAGTATAGAGGGTGGGAGGGGGGGCATTAATAGGAAAATATATAATATATTTTCCTATTAATGCCCCCTCCCATATTAATAGAAAAATATGGGATAGAGGGTGGGAGGGGGGGCATTAATAGGAAAATATATAATATATTTTCCTATTAATGCCCCCTCCCATATTAATAGGAAAATATGGGAGGCATTAACTATTAATGCCTCTTCCATATTTTCTTATTAATGCTCCCTCTCATATTAATAGGAAAATATGGGAAAGGGCATTAATAGGAAAATAGCTTTAACTATAAAACCTTATCAACTTTATCATTAAAAGTTATAATTCATTTAAAAAAAATCTAAACCTTATCAACTTTATTATTAAAATTTTTAATTCATTTAAAAAAAAATCTAAATTGTTTCAATTTAAAAAAAAATCAAAACACAATTTCACCTAACTAAAATACTCACTAAGAAATGACTTATTCACTTTTTAACTTGTTTCTTTCTGAAATATATCTTAAAAGTAAAACTTTCTTCAAGTGTGGTGGAGCCCCTCACGTGAAGCCTCTCATATGGATTTCAATACCCAAGAATGCATAAAGGACAAAATGATTATTTGGCAATGTTTCCTTACTAATTATGCTCCTTTGGTCTCCTCGGAAAAAGAAAAATTATGCTCCTTTGGGCATATAAAACATGAGATGAGAAAACATGTAACAACCATGATTGGGCAAGTAAGTACTTTAGGTAAGATAGTACAAATTTATTGCTACTTCCACATGCAATAAGATTTATAAAAAGAAACTAACATTAAATACATGAAAACTAATTGCAAGATGGCAAATAGTTTAATATTAAATACATGAACATTGAAAACTTAAAGCAACAGTACCACCTGACCTTTGGTTAGAAAAACAAACTTCAAACTAATATAAAGCAGATACTAAATATATAAGTGAATATGTATATATATTATGAAACACATTAAATATATATGTGTGAAAGAGAGGATATATATATAACAGCGAACGATCATAATTTGGCGAGTATTTCGAGGAATGAGAACACTTCAACTAGAAGGACGACTGAGAGGAATATTTAAAACGAGGAAAAGTAAAAGCAAAAGCAATATCTTACAACAAACTTTCCATATCAAGAGGTGACAACTATATAATACGACAAAGTTCACACATCTTTATAAACTATGAAATATGATATGGTAAAGAATATTTTATTGTCAGTCCTATAAATATTTATTTATCAATAAAGTAGCCTAACAATAAAGTCTTTTATGCTACGGGCATACGGGGTCATGTGTCCACCGTATACCAGACATGTTATTTCATGGCCCTACTTAGATATTGTATTTCATTATATCTCAATAATTCACACACATGTGAAGCATGTACTTTTGAGAAAATTTAAGCGTTTATTATTACATTATTATGAAGTGTAACATTATGTCTGGCTTTTAGTAATTCACACACATGTGAAGCATGTACCTTTGAGAAAATTAAGCGTTTATTATTACATTATTATGAAGTGTAACATTATGTCTGGCTTTTAGTAATATATAGAAATTAAGAAAACTCGAATATTTTTATTTTAATATTATTTTTCATTAAAAAGAATGTATGTTGTCAGAACTGCATTTCTTTAATAAATAAGAAAATTAATTATAAAAATTTTTACAAATAAAAAATAATTATTTTTTTATATTAAAATAAATTATAATTTATTTATTTTTAAATTTAATAATAATAAAATGGAATTCCATAAGTTTATTTTAAAGGAATCAAAATATATTTATTAATTTTAAAGATTTTATTAGTAAAGTTTATGAAGGTATATATATCCTACTCTTTTTTGGATTTGAACTTGTGATTTTTTTAAGAGGAAACACATGTTTTTAACCAATAGATCCAATGATGATGATTAACATCTATTAAGATCGAATTAGTCTTTCTTATATATACGAGAATATTCATGACAATGCAAAATCCAAATGCATATCCATGACCGTTCAAAATCCAAATGCATATAAAAATAACAACCCACGTGTTTCAAGTAGCAAGGATGAACAAATCCCTGGTAAGGAAAATGGATTTCATTGAACGAGGTGGAGAAAGCTTCCCCATGTCGGTAGAGGAAAGTTGATTTCACATTGATAGACTGCCAACTTTAATGTCGGTTCAACCTTCCAACGCTCTTAAATAAGGATAAGGTTAAGAAAAATACAACAGATCGATCTGACTGTTCAACAATTCATAAGATTTTAAAATCAATGCACTCTGACGTTTTTAAAGAAGGAAAACTACTCGAGCCTAGCTTTCCATGTTCCTTGGTTAAAGCTGAGAATGGACAATAAACTACTTGCTGATAAAGATTAACTACATTGAGGCACACGATCCCTAGTGACTATATACACTATTGTTATTCCTTGGTCTGGCCAGTAGCCTATTTATTGATTCCTACCTTTTGATTAAATTTAATCAAGTACCCTTAGTGAATGATCTCGAGCTCCTTTATGACTGTAATATATCATTGTTCTTCGTTTTATACTTACACTAGTATCTCATATCTCATTGATTTTGTAACTGCTCATTCAATCTAGAGACCGATATACAGATTATCAATAAGAGTTATTAAGGTAATTAGGTAATTATGTGGAACCTCATGTTAGGTCGGTTAGTAAATGAAAAATTCAAACCATATGGTCAAAAAAAATTGTAACCCTAAAAACACCTAAAAACCAGTTTTTAAAATTCTAAGTATTAATTAAAATATATATATATATATATTTTATGTGGAGCCTAATAAGCAGGTAGATTATAAATATGTGTATAAAGGTAACCATGTTATATATATATGGTAAAAAAAAAATTGTAACTTTAAAAGACCAATTTTTATAATTTTAATTATTAATTAACATGTATATCCCACTTCTAATTAACATGTTGCAAAGCCCACTTCTGGCATTTTCTACAAGACTTGGCTGAAGAGGGTGGGTAGTCTCATGGATAAGTATAATAAAAGACTTGGTTGAAGAGGGTGGGTAGTCTCATGAATAAGTATAATACCCACCCTCTAAAAATTGTAACTTTAAAAGACCAATTTTTATAATTTTAATTATTAATTAACATGTATATCCCACTTCTAATTAACATGTTGCAAAGCCCACTTCTGGCATTTTCTACAAGACTTGGCTGAAGAGGGTGGGTAGTCTCATGGATAAGTATAATACAAGACTTGGTTGAAGAGGGTGGGTAGTCTCATGAAAAAGTATAATACAAAGGTTGCCCCTGATGTAAATTTCAAGTCCTCCAAATTTTAGGTGTTATTTGAATCATTGCTAGGTGATGCCAGATATTCATGTGATTCTCTTTACAAAGCCTTGGACATGTATGTCTAGGTATTCCCTAGATGGATTCTCTAAAACAGACTCTTTAATATAGACTATGTATGCCATTTTTGTTATTTATGTCAGCTCTGTTACAGATTATTGAAGAGGGTCCGATTATAGTTGCTACACTAGAAACTGTGAAGCAATTAAAATAAGATGGAGGACGATTAGCAAAGTGTGTAAGCTATGTTGGGGCTGCAACTGTTCAATATCTTTATAGCATGGACTCTGGTGAGTGTTCTTTTTGAGAATTGAATCCTCGTCTACAGGTATTTCGCTTCAAGAATTGAGATATAGGCTATGAGAATGATGAAATAACTATGATATAATTATAATACTAATCCTCAGTCTCATAGTTGTTGAATAGATATTATGATATTGAAGATTTGATATATTGTTTAGCATGCAAAAAATATGATTCATTTAAATAAAAACATTTATTTGTAAGATGATTGAGTTGAATATATATATTTCTGGATAATACTTCCAAAACAATTATTAGAATAATTTTAACATTCCTTCATTTAGCAACTTGATGTTAATTATTTGCAGCTAAATATTCGGTATATCGTACAAATAGATTTGAATCAAGTCCATGATGCAGAGCTAGCAACTTTGAGATGACCTAAAATGAAGGCATGGTATGGAGGCTGACAATCCAGCCAATTCCAATCAAATCCAAGATGTAGAGTTAGTAGCTTTAATACGACCTAAAACAAATTATAAAAGGTATGCTTACTTGCACATCGTTTATAGAGTATCATATAAAAGAAAATATGAAGAGGCCTCTATAAAAAAAATAATGGATCAAGTGTAATTCATTTTAAAAGAAAATATGAAGAGGCCTCTATAAAAAATAATAGATCAATTGTAATTCGTTTTAATGAAAGTTATCAAATAGTGTGCAAATAAAACGAATTTAATGAAAATTATGAAACATTTTACATATTAAAACAAACTCATACTACCTGGGGAAATTAGGTGGAATGGAACCTTCCAGGCCTACTACAATTGAAATCTCTTTCTTGCCACTCACTATGCTCTTTTCAATTTTGCAGGTAGAATTGAAATCTCTTTCTTGCCAGTCACTATGCTCTTTTCAATCTTGTAGCATGCAAAAACAAAGCATTTCCGTTTCAATGTTGCATGCAAAAACAAAGCATTTCCACTCATAATGCTCTTTTCAATCTTGCAAGTAGAAATTTTAAAGCATTTCCACTCACAATTCTATTTTCAATCTTGCAAGTAGAAATTTTAAAGCATTGTCACTCACTCAACGCTTTTCAATCTTGCAGGTAGAAATTTCAATATTACATGAAAAACAAAGCACATGTTGCTGGAAAAAACAAAGCACTAGTTAAAGTGCAAAGGACTAAAATGATTGACTCAGTGGCAGAGCACATGCTATAGGCTATCAATTATAGATAATACTCATTCCTTGGTTTTCCCTCTTTCTTTAATAACGCGAGGGGATCTTGTATGCAAAGCTACAACTCGACACCACAACCATAGTCATTGGACACCGTATCAACAAATATGAGTTAAGATTTATGGACTATGACTATGGGCTATTGCGTAACATTTAATGTTTGGAATTAATGCTAAGTTGAAGCTTAGCATTAATCCATGTTGGAATATATGTATATCTACTTTCCTAAGTTTCAAATCAAACTGACATCGACCTCATGAAACTGACACAAATGGAAATAATCTCGAGATGAAGCCAAAAAAGACCTCAAACCTAAACTTAGGGTAAAATTGAGATGAAATTGAAATGGGAAAAAAGACCTCAGAGCCTCACCTTATGATAAAAGTAAATGATCTTGCAAAAAATTTCAAATGTTTGCTAAAACATTGGATTAAAGCATGTTGAACTTTGTGCCGAATTAATGGAAAAAAGGGTGAACCGATTACTAATAGTCCCTAGCATAAAGGTACGGACTAATAAGATAAACTCTAAAATGCAACACATACATATAGTTATGAATGAGTTGTAACACAACTTAAAATTAAGCTAAGGAAATATCACTAAAATTTCTTACATTAAATATTCATATGCCATTGTTTATAGGCTTTTTAAACTCAAGCCTAATGAATTGAATTAAAACTACAATTTATCATATCTGACTATGATCCTTGATGCTTCAAAGAATAATTTCAAAAGAATGCTGTGAAGGATCCAAAATGTACACCCACTCCTATTTAAGTTTAAATTGTTCAGTCATGAAGTCTTCAACATTATCATATATGATTATGATCCTTGATGCTTCAAAGAATAATTTCAAAAGAATGCTACGAAGGATCCAAAATGTACACCCACTCCTATTTAAGTTTAAATTTTTCACTCATGAAGTCTTCAACTTCCTTGGTAGCATTTTTGCATAGATTTATTTCCATTTGATGCAATTGAAGTTGGTATATGTATCTTATTATAGAGTATGTAACATATGGATTTCACACTTTAGTAGTCACATATGCCTACCCGCTTAGAGGTAATACATAATGATCTACTTTTGTGTCGTCTCTATATGTGACCCACCCCAATGATGACTCGATTGCCTATTGTCCTTCATACAAAGGATCTTCTGTGCTAGATTACTCTCTCTTGAGTCACCATAATTGAGCATAGATGTGCAACCTCCTTCAAATTTATAATGCTTGGGTAGGGTTCCCCATCACATCTCCTCTTTCATTTGGCCTTTGGATGTTGTTTTGACTCTCTACACTCATGAGAGCACTTGTCAATTTTTTGGGATCCATCTTAAGGTTCAAACCCCTTATCTAGCCCATAATTGGTTAGGATGCTTAGGGTCCTAAACAACCTAAATCTATTTGGGAATGGTTAATTGGGGGTCCATTAGGTTAAGCCTTCTTAATTTCTTGACACCAAGTGAACCATAATTGTAGGGTTTTACTGTGTCTATGTGTCGTGGCTCCCATGGTACTCTTTCTCCTTACATAACACTTTACCCAATAGTTTGTCCAATGTTCACTTACACCTTGAGGTCATTTCCTTTCATATCATATTACTCCTCTCCTCTTTTTTGAGATCTTTGATGACTTTGAATATTCTCTGTTTGAAAACCTATCTTGCAAGAGTACTTCTAGATTAGCATCAAATATTAATATAGCTCTTATATTATGTTGGTCAATTCAATTGCTTAAATGGATGAACATTAAATTATCAATCTGGGAGCTCATAAACTTGTGAGATAATAGCACTGTATGTTGGAATACTGAGAAGGGGGGGGGGGTGTGAATCAATATTAGTACTTTATTGCCACTTTTAACCACAATGTGTATTCTTTAAATTTATGAGCAATGTTCAACAATTTAACATTAGCATTTAATATATCATTAGTAGTATAAATAAACCATGAACAACAAGTAATCACAAATACATAGTACACCATATTTTTACATGAAACTCATTACGGGAGAAAACCACATAATTCTTTTTCTTATATGTCAGAAGAAATACATTCATAGGAAGCACCAACTTCTTTAATTTCCATCTACAGCTAGAAGGAGGCTCCAACCTGAAGGAAGCTCCAATTCTCCAATTCTCTAGCACCAATGGAAAGGAGGCTACAAACCCCTTTCCTTGCCCCATCCAACCACCCAGAAATATAAATGTAGACAACTTGTCACTACCACTAAATCAATCAATTTGTTACTGATATGACACTGTCATTGCCACAACCTATCATTGTTTCTATACTTCATTAATTGTTACCACTCAAACCCTTATGCCTCAAACCCTCATACCAAGATACACAAGAATGTCTCCGAAATAAAACATGCATGAAATAGTAAGACATTTATGTGTTGCACTACTGCATAATATAGATCCTAAAATACACAGTAAACCATACCTCTCAAATTGTAGCTAACCTAGTGGATTTGATCTTTTGAACTTCAATTTTCTCAACAGATTCGAGCTCTGTGCTATGTAAACTCACGGATGGCCGCTCTCTGTCCCACTGTGGCTTGTAGATGTCCGCTCCCTACTTTCTCTACAACTCACATATTTCTTTGCTTCAATGTGCATTCACGTTTTCCTTCACTGAACCCCGCGTATGTCCGCGCTTCTTTGAGTTTGCAACTCGTGGATGTCCGTGCTCTTCCTTCACTGTAACTAGTGGATAACCTCAGGAAAAACCTAGAACAATAAGCTCAACTTCGTCCCTTCGGCTCCTGCAACTTCTCTCTTCACTGAACTTCGCTACCTCAAACTCACTTATTTAAATCTATCAATAGTACCTACCCATAACACTTTACAACACATATATTCAATGTGCTCAATAGGTGTTAATAAGAGTCTCTTGAAGTGTTATTTATACTTTCCAAGTGACTTCCTTTAGGGTATAGCTTGTAACTGTTTTACCCCTTTTCCTTATTTTAGGGCTAACCCACACTCTCTTGTTGCAACCACTTTACCCTTAATTAAATTCTTTTTACAACTAATTTACCTATAATGAATGACATGTAACTTCTTGTTGACCTTCTAGGGGATTTTAGATCATTCTTCAAGGTCCTCCAAATTCACAAGGCCATAACTCCTCAATCATGAGGAACCACATGGCGCACAACATATCATCGGAAATGACATGATACATATTGCCCATCCATGAATGATTTACCTGCATTTACAATGTCCTTCATTTCATTTTTTCTCGATCAACTGCGAGTTTCATAACCATACCTTTGAGGCTTCCTGACTTCTTCAAGGGTTCACATCAATGACAACCAATCTTTCAACAATCTCCCCCTTTGGAATTGATGGAAACACTATGATACAATACCTCAAAACCGATGGCATGGTGACACATATGCGCATAAGATGTGCATGCTTATGCTCCCTCTATGACCATCACTCCCTCTGTCTTTATAACTCTGATATTTCTCTTTGTTTCCCCACATCTGTTCATTCTCTCCCCCCTTGTGTTATAGCCCAAACATTCCCTACCTATGCATACATGGCATTGGCCTTTCTACTTACACAATTTTCCAAATTATTGTTGAGACTCTCTCTCAAAAAACCATTTTTTGGAGCATGTACGTGCCCTGCTTCACTATTGTCCGCGTACACATGCTAGCTTCACACTAGACAACCTGTGTACATATGCGAGCTTCATGATAGACAACCCACGTTTACCTTCAAAAGTTGCAAAAACTAAAAAGATGTAAGGAATTTGGTAGATTTCACATGCTATAGTCGGTTTCCCAGCCATTTTACCCCTTGTAGCCCGTCCCCAAACCAATTAACTATATTTTTATCATATAAAAGGAGGTATTGGGGTCTCATTCCATAATCAAGAAAGATAACAAAGAAACTCTGCCAAAATCCCTTCCCCTTCTAGCCCAATATTTGCAGCCCTTTCTGAGATTTGGCCTCAACATCCCCCCTTAATCCCTCTCCCTATACAATCCCTTCCTTTTTTCCCAAGGAGATCAATTGATTGTGAGAGGTATCATGGGAATGATGCACTTGGAGCAACAGTAAGAGGATCTTGGACCAAGTTCACGAAGCGTCTGCCAACAAGAAGGTTGTAACTTTTATAATCTTCACATCTAAATAAAAGAGTATTGTTTCTATCCCAAATATTGTGTTTTTGTGCTTAATTGAGTAATGCATTTACATTTATATCTGAACCCTAACATTGATAAGTAGAGATATGATATCTTGTAGATTTGTTGTCTAAATTGTTTGCAAGTCACCTTTGGGAGGATACCAGCAGCCCAAGAAACTACACAGGAGAAGTAGATCTACACCAACCAAAAGGACCTAAGATACACTCTCTTTTCCTCCTCTTGTCTTTTAAGTTCATATTGTTTGGGGTAGTTTAGAAATAGAACCATATTTTAAGGGAGATCAATGCCCTGCCTATACTCCAACCCAGTATAGTAATAGAGGGATTTTCCCTGCTAGCAGAATTGGCGACTCCACTAGGGAGTCTCTCTAGGGTCTTAGTGGGAGATCTTGGTTACATTTGAGTTTCAATTTATTTCTAAGTTTTCTGGGTGTTCTAAGTCAGTTTGGGTCTCTGGTCACCTTCTAAGTGCCTACCAACTTCCCTTTCCCAAGTTGTTAGTCCAATTTTTTTATATCTTGATAATTTACAGAGGTGTATGCGCCTTGTTCTCTATACAACACGTGTACATACACAGTCTGCATTATATACAACCTACGTAAATATTTAGGTTGACCATACATAACACACGTCTATGTTTTTTTGGAGATTTTTTTCAAAATATTTTCCTTTTCCTATAGGAAACTTGTGGTTCCCATGTCTTCCTGAGTCCCAGAAACCTCTGTTGTTTAGGGTTGAGACAGTTTGCAGGCTCAAATTGCTTATGAAATAAAGAAATAAATCTTCTTGTCTCTCTGTGGGGCCATGAATCGTGTATTTTGTGGTTTCTTTTAACATCTTTTGTTAGTTCTGCTTTGATTGGAAGAAAATATAAAAAAAAAACTAGTTTTTCAAGTCTCTTTATTTATTTGCATTTGCTTTGCATTGTTGTTTGAAAAAGAAAAATAAATTATAATAGGGTTGTGTTTTCTTCTCATCTTGAAATCATTTCAAAAGAAAAATAAGAAAGAAAATCTTTTCATTTGCTCTTTTGTTTCACTCGAAAGTTTCATTTTGCATGGAAAGGAGAAAAGATTGCATCTTTATGTTTGAAGGATTGTTCATGCTTTTTGCTTGAAACTATTTTTCATTTATTAGTGTAAAGTATTATTTTCCACTGTTCTAATTAGTTTCTTTTTCACAAGGATCTCTAACAACATAAGTTGCACTTCCATTCTTTGAGTAAGAAAATCCCTTAAAACGGATGTGCTAATCTAAAATATATTAGTAACACTTTTTATAGGGTTCACCAATAGCTTAGGCTAGGGCCTTGGATTAGGTGTGGAGAGGTAAAATCTCCATGGCCAACCAAAATGTAACTTAGGTGTCTGTGCTAGGGTGTGAAAAAATCACCTTTTAATTACTCAATCCGAGAAGCTCCTCTAACACAGGAGTCAAACATGAGGCCACGTGGAGGACGATGATGGAGATATCCACTCCTGATCCCAACAAAGCGTTTGGGAGAGTGTGTATTGGGGGTGAATCATGTAGTGTTACTGGCCTGACTTGTGTCGTACCTCTGAGACACTTGGATCCTTCCAAGGTACTCTAAGAGTGATTATGGCCATGTTGCGTTTCATGGCTGAGGAGTGTTAGGTGGAAATATTGTCATTTAATTCCGTTGTAGTACTTGCCCAACTATTTAATTTGTCAATCTGAGGTTTGTAGGCTTATGAAGCACACACTATATATATGTAGGACTGAAGTAGAAGTAATCTAATCTAAATTTCTGAAATGAAATTAATCTAGGAAAGCATTGAAAGAATAACTAGGGAAGTAGGAAATTAATTTAGGAAAACAATACAACATGTGAAGAGTTGAATGACAAAAAACATATGTGAGCTCACACAATAAATGAATCTCAAATTATATTACAAGAATCAAATGACAAAGCATGAAAGAATAACAATGAAATAATCAAAGATAAGAATCCCCTTCTCCTAATTACAAGACTAAATTATGAATTACATGTCTCCCCTCATGAAGAGAGAACACTCTCTTATATACATGAGTGTCATAATGACAGATCCACTATTCTCTCAACCACTCTCAACTACTTTCCCATTATTACAAGATATGATCCCTTCAAATCCTCCACACATCTCTCAC
>JASDQU010104991.1:128711-145835 GCA_032191745.1 Picea mariana
TCCAACTTTGATATATAATGAAAATATGTTAATTTCTAATATTTAATCACAAATTCACTTATAATACTAAAATGAATAAAGTGGAAAATAATAATGTGAAACCCAAATGTATTTATGAAAATGGTATGATGGAAGGTTAATGGGACGATGAAATGTAAGGAATAGTGAAGGGAAATGTGGATGAAAATGCAACATTTCTGAGTCCTAACAAGGAGGATCTTCGGGCTTAGTTACCCTGCCCATACACTCTCCCGACTGTCGACTGTCCCCCCCTAGTTGTTGATTACAGGTTGGTGGCCTAGTTTTCATTATATAGGTTGAGACACAGGTGACTGCGAGGGGTGTATCTTGGTACCTGAGGTAGACTCTAGATTTTATAGGCGACACCCGAAGGGACTGTCCATCGGAGGTCTGTGTAATTGTTTCTCCTGGCCAATTGTTTTCCTTTGTGAATTATTTGGATGATCAAGACTTCATCTCCCTGGGTCGGAAGCATTCAAAAGGGTAGTTTGTTTGGTTTGTATATTTTTAGGATTTTATTCTTAGTGGTGTGCTCTATGCTCCATAATTTTCTATAGCAAGTTAGTCAGTCATTGCTTTGGGTCTCTGACCTAAGGTGGTAGACCACCCACTCCATCGGTCATGAAGATTTTTCTATCTTCCTCTTAGAAATGTGGAGCTGCCTCTTTATAGGCATTGTTTCTTATACCACTGGTTCGCTAGAGTCAGTGTGTGAGACTTTTATGGACTTGAATGATCCTGCAAGGGAAGAACCTTTGCATAATATATTCATGGAAAAAGTTACTAATGATACCAACAAAGGAACCCCTTCGCAAAGGGATTCTTGTCCTTTTCCTTTCTTCGGAAACCTTGGTGTCCCTTTGATGGCCACTTTGTACATTCCTGGGTTGAATGTGGGACTACCGGTTTGGTTGGGTACCATTCCAAATGTCCTGAATTCTATTGACTCTTCTCTGTTAAGAATATTATGTCATGGGAATCATGTTGATGTTCCTTTATCAAAAAATTATCATCCTCCTCCTTCTTCCTTCTCTAGTGAAAGTCTAGCTACTAGTAACCAGAAGCCTAAACAAAATATAGAGAGGAAGAATAAGAAGAAGAGATCACCAACCTCTGTGAGTCATGTTGGAGATAGGTCGTCAACCTCTGCAAGTCACGTTGAAGACCAACACCCAGCCTCTAAAAGTCATGTTGTGGGAAAACAACCAACCTCTACTAGTCATGTTGGAGATAGGTCAACAACCTATGCAAGTCATGTTTAGGACCAACACCCAAACTCTACAAGTCATGTTGGGGAAAAAAGTCCATCCACTGATAGTCATACTAGAAATAGTTCTGCAGCCTCTACAAGTAATGTTATCGAACAATCACTAACCTCTGAAATTCATGTTGGATACATGCAACCAACAACTGCAAGTCATGTTGGGGGAACGAGTCTCGTCATTGTGAGTCATACGAGTGATATATCACCAACCTCTACAAGTCATGTTGGAGATGTGCAACCAGGAACTACTAGTCATGCTGGGGGCATTGTTTCTGTTGAGAAACCTAGATGGATAAGACACAATCCTAAGTTCCCTTATAATATTTGCAAGGGAGATCACCTTAGTCATTTATTCCTTGTCCTTCCATAGGAATAAAGTTTGTGGTCCCTGTCTACAAGATATTTTGATTCTGAGTCTTCTGAAGTTTCCTCACAGTCTATTCAACCATTGGTTGATGAAGTGTTTGTGCTGATCCAATCTTTGACCGATCCCACTCCTATTTTGGGGGGTGATGTTCCTTCAGACCATGTTTTCTTGCATCCTATTCAACTAGTGGTTGAGGAAGTGGTCGTGTCGATGCAATGTTCGTCAAATCCCACTATTCTCTTGGAGAGTGTCGAGTCTACCAAAGTGGTCACATCGATGCAATATTCAGCTGATCGCATTCTTCTCTTGGAGAGTGTCGAGTCTACCAAAGTGGTCACGTTGATGCAATATTTGGCTGATCCCACTCTTCTAATGGGGAGTGATGCGTCTATTGACTATGTTTTTAGCATTTCCAGTTCAGTACTTTTAGAACAAGTGGGCATTTCGCTCACTTCGAGCACAACCCATCCAAGTCCTAGGATGGTTTCCTTTGATTGGAATGACCTTGTTGAGCCTCGTCTTCCTTATTCTACACCTTTTCAAACAAAGGTTGAAGTTAATTCAAAAAACATTTACCAATGTATTGTGAATGAAGGAGCCTCCACAAGTATTTTATCCTCCTCGACTTGGAAAGTTTTGGGTTCTCCTGAGCTTGTGTCTCCTTCGCATGAGTTGTGGATTTTGATAGACATCCTAATGAATATTTGGGGGTTCTTCCTCAATTTCTTATCTCATTAGGTTGGAATACTGTCCTTGTCGTTGTTATAGTGGTGCAAGGACTGTTAGATTTCAATATGCTTCTTGGGCATGATTATGTATATGCTATGAATGTTGTGGTGTCTACGCTCTTCTGGGTGATGTGTTTCCCTCACAATGGAAGAATTGTCACTATCGACCAGTTGGCATCTGATAATCACCATCCTAATTTGACATTAGTTCAGGATTCCCCTTTATATGTTCCTAGTGTTCATGTAGACTCTACCCCGCCATGGGTTAATTATGTGGCGTCTTATACTCAGTTTTCAATTGCTCCTCAGCAGGAACTTGTTCACTCATGTTTTCATTCTTGAGACTTGGTCTCAGCAATTGATCCATTGGTTTATACAATGGGGGTGTGGGAGCCCTTGCTTCCCCCTCTTGGTCCAAGTGATCTTGAGTCTCCTTTTGAGTCTGATCTCACTATTTGTAGATCCTCAATACCTCGTTCTTGTGATTCTTCACTGATAGAATCTACCAGTCTTGGACATAACCTTCATCGTCAGATGGAATATTGTTAGTTTGCTTCACCCTTTGGGACTGTCAACCCTCCTCATTCACATGATTTCTCGAATTTTGAATTTCCTTCGAATGCGACTATCCTTGAATCCATGACTACAATTTTTGTACCGTGGGAAGAATTACACCATGGTTTTTGTTTTCTTCCCTTTTGGGAGACTTTCTAGGTTGATTATTGAAGAGAATTTTGGTCAGATCCTAGCAGCGGGCTGTACCTAAACTAATACCACGCATGAGACGTAAGGCTGTGCGGTACCTTGTACATATTGTATATTCCAGTTTTGTTGTTTTTGTTTTTTGTATTCAGTAGTATCTCTTATTTTCTGAAGTTTCTATCTATATTGGATTTATTAACTTTTGGATGAGTGTTATTCATGACCTTATATGTAAGATCTCAGAGACATTTTTATTTTAATTTTGTTCATCATATCGATCCATTCTAACAGGTATTGACCTCGAAACTAGCATATAGGTTAGATTTTTCCCTACTTGCATTTTTGCATTTAACCATTTCCTGGTTCATTTGGCCTTAGGATCGACCCCACTAAATTGCGACACTAACCTTTCTTGTTGATAAGTGTGTCATACTTTATGTGGTAGAACCTTCCTTCCATGAGAATCCTAGTTATAACCTTGTTTTCATTTTGGTGCCCATGCTGAAGTAGTTCATAGGAACAAGAGTCCCTTTTAGTCCCGCCATGACTTTGTGTTGAATCTCATCCTTCTTCTTCATCATTTTTCTAGCCTATACCCATGGGAATCCCCTAGAGCATGGTTTGTCATCTTTCAAGCTCACTTAAACTTTGAAAGTGACATCTAACGAGAACTTATTTATTCTTTTCGATCTCGTTTGGATCACATAAGAAAAGAATCCCCCTAGAGTCTTCTTTAATCCCTTTTCAAACTCTCTAAAAATGAAAATATTGTTGAGCGGTCTTCTTTCCCTTCACACTCGTCAAACTCAAATTTGAAGGAACATCTGTCTGGTGGTAGTTTACCCCTTTTTCGATCTGGATGATTAATTTTACGAATAAAGGTATGCTCTAGGAACTTTGGTTCGCTAGAATAGTATTCTCAGGCATAAGTTTAACCCTTTTTCAGGCCCGAGGGACTAAATTTTCGAAAAAAGGAACATTCTCCTTGGTTTTGGTTTATCTCTTTTTTGGGTCTTGGATATTACTTACGAAAAAGGAACCCCCTCGGATTCCATAGTTAATCTCTTTTCAGACTCCCTAAATATGAAAAGATCATCGAGTGACCTTGTTCCTTTCACACTCATTAAATTGGTCCAGAAAGAACATCTGCTTGGCATGAGTTTAACCCTTTTTATAACCAATAGATTATTCCATAAAAAGGTATGCCTCGGTAGACATATCTCACCGAGAAAGTTCTCCTAAGTTATATTTTATACCTTTTCGGGCTAAGGAGACTAAATCTATAAAAAAAGGTTGGGAGTCCATAGTTAAGCTCTTTTCAGTCTCTGTAAAATTAAAAAGATAGCCAAGTGACCTTGTCTCAGTCACACTTGTTAAAATGGTTTTGAAGAGATGTCTTTTCGATATAAGTTTAACCCTTATTCGAACTGACTACACTAATTGCGAAAAAGGAACTCCTTGGATTCTTCTTTCAACATTTTTTTAGACTCTCTAAAACATGAAAAAAACACCGAGCTTACCTTCTCTAGGCTCATGAAAATTTACATGGAAGGAGTCTTGTTGTGTCGCACTTAATCGCATTGTGGGTCTCATATTTTCATGTTTGTCCTAATGTCGGCTCCATGTTTCTCTCAACTAAAACTTTAAAACATTCCTTATACGGAAGCCTTGCAACACTTTTTTCCTTTGCGATCTGACACCTTGACACATGGAGGAATTTTTCTCGAGTGTCCTTATCCTACACATGTCTCCTTGCTTCGAACGTCAGTATGTTCCATGTGCCTGAAACT
This sequence comes from Picea mariana, assembly GCA_032191745.1. Lineage (NCBI taxonomy): Eukaryota > Viridiplantae > Streptophyta > Pinopsida > Pinales > Pinaceae > Picea > Picea mariana. The sequence goes on from JASDQU010104991.1 coordinate 133,584, forward strand.
AGTTTTATTTATCATGACACTCATTCCTCCTTTGTAATGTAGCATTATTTTATTCTTTTTCAAGCTCGTTAAAAATTTGAAAAAGATAAAAAAAATCAAATATTCCAAAAAGAGGGGACGAGAAATATACATTTTTTTTTGCAGCAAGATAGTCTCCCTTGGACAAAGCACATCCTTTAGTTTGTTCTTCAAGCATTGGGATCTAGTATGAACTAAGGAATTTGTTCTCGCTACATATATTTTTGTCCTCCTCTATTTGGTTACTCTTCCAAAAATATGGAGAGTTTGTGGTGTCTTCTGCATCATAGACTTATGTCAATATTACGCTGCTTGAGTCTGATCATCTTTCGTGATTTTGTCCAAGGGAAGTTTTATCCAAACTGAGTCGACCATTTTGCATTTTGTCTCTTGAACTTCATGAGTCGGCCATCCCGAGAATTCAGTCAAGTCCAGATTCAAAATTGATGAAGTTATGTGCATGATGATCGAGATCCTCCAGTGTTTCCCTGACGGATTGTCGAATACCTCATAGTGGTGAGTCTTACACTCCTATTGTACTCCTACCTGAGCGGTTGAATATCTTCAAGTTGTTGCTTGAGCTATGAAGTCCTCATCTCTAGCCACATACATTGATGCTTCTTGAAGATGCATATTATATTGCACTTGAATATCATCGAATGATTTTGAGATGTAGATCCATTGTATATTTCTCGCTGATACACTTTATATAGACATTTCTATGACATGGATCTGCATTGTACTTGATTGGCAGCCACGATTAGTTCATCTCGAGCATGGGTATACCTGCTTCAGAGAGATTATTATTATTTTGCAGATGACCCACTCCTGATCTCTGGTCCTAGGCTCACTTGACTCCATGCCTTCCCACTGGTAAATATATCGTAATGTATTTTAGCCATCAGTTGCTCTTATGACCTCACACATTAGGGGGAATATTTTATAGAAAAAAAATTCCCTACCTATGCATACATGGCATTGGCTTTTCTACTTACACAATTTGCAAAATTACTGCTAAGACTCTCTCTTAAAAAACCTTTTTTTGGAGCATGTATGCACCTTGCTGCACTACTTCCCATGTACAAACACTAGCTGCACACTAGAAAACCCACGTACATAGATGAGTTTCATGATAGAAAACTCATGTTTACCTCAAAAATTTGTAAAAACTAAAAATTTGTAAGGAATTCAGTAGATTTCACGGGCTATAGTTGGTTTCCCAACCATTTTACCCCTTGTATCCCGTCCCCAAACCGATTAACTATATTTTTATCATATAAAAGGATGTCTTGGGGTCTCATTCCATAATCAATAAAGATAACAAAGAAAATCTTCCAAAATTCATTTCCCTTCTAGCCCAGGCTTTGCATCCCTTTCTGAGATTTGGCCTCAACATTCCCCCTTCATCCCTCTCCCTATACAATCCCTTCCCTTTTTCCCAAGGAGATCAATTGATTATGAGAGATATCATGGGAATGATGCACTTGGAGCAACAACAAGAGGATCCTAGACCAGGTTCACGGAGTGTCTACCAACAAGAAGGTTGTAGCTTTTGTAATCTTCACATCTGAATAAAAGAGTTTTGTTTGTGTCCCAAATATTGTGTTTTTGTGCTTAATTGAGTAATGCATTTACATTTATATCTGAACCCTAAAATTGATAAGTAGAGATAGGATATCTTGTAGCTTTGTTCTCTAAATTGTTTGCAGGTCAGCTTTGGGAAGATACCAACAACAGTTACAAGGAAAATCTCTCTATGGCCAGGGGTAAACCACAAAAGATGAAAATGACTGCATAAATAAACTCTAATCTCAAGTATGCTATATAAGAAAAGATTCTAACAAGACAATATAAAGAGCCTACCTTGTCCAGACGTTCAATGAAGTCCATCGTTGAGCACTTGACTCAAAGCAATACACCTGCAACTTGTCCTCAACAACCAAGAAACACAAGCATATGGTGATAATATATAGATTTGTCACATTCAATAGCATAATCCATCAACATTCATAAAAAATATTCCCATGGAATAAAAATTCAAATATTTGCAAGATATCAATTGGATGAGAAAAGAGTATTTCTATTAAAATGTAATTAGCAGAAGTGAAAGAATTATAAACTTTTGTGTCGGCACGGTTCGAAACCAAGAAACTAAGTCCCTTACAGTTAGGCCTCTACCACTTCAATCCTCCACCAAAGGCAAGCTCATATAAGAGAGACAATGGGGTTCTCAATCAAGTAGGGAAGAGCTTGGGGGATGAACAATGTGTTCAAACTTAAAAGGACAAAGGGATGTAGACTCAATATGAAGTGAATAATTTCTCCAGAGTAACTTTTCTCTCAAAGTTGAATTCTTCTCTTCTTTTCCATAGATTGGATATGGCATGTTTATAGCCTTCAAATGTAACTGAAGGGTTGAGTTGGAACATTTCCAGTATATGGAAGGTCAAGGATCATGGATCCCGTGATGTGACATGGAAACCTGACACTATTTTTTAATTTTGGGCACAAAACCCGATGTATGCAGGCTGTAATGGTGCAACCTGCATATACACATGTTTTATAATAGTTAGGGCACATATATGTGGAAAAATATTGTTTTAATCTCTAGGATTTTCAAAAAGGGACTTCAAGTCTGCATAGGGAAATGGAAAAAGGCCTTATGAGCAACTTTGCATAAGGTGAGGAAAATCTTCCTATAACATATGCCCCCTAATGTTTGAGGTCATAGGAGTATCTATGATGGCCGAAATACATTATAATACCCAGAAGTGGAGTAATGGAGACTCAGCTAGAAGAACTAGTTTCTCATGAGAATATTACAATTTGTACTAACTTTGCGCACATGGCTGCCAATTTGAATTACACTACAAATCCATGTGAAAATATATCAAACAGTTGTTCATGGCCATGAATAGGAAATAGAAAGGTGGCTACATGTCAAAGGTTGTCATAGTCATGAACAAGGCCCATTAAAACCAGTCTCAAAATCAATATGAAGATATCTATATATAATGGAGTACAATCTGATCCCCCATGATCTCTGAAGTCACATAGGTACTGGTCCAATGAAAGATAGAAATAGCTCAGGAAATCCGCAAATATGAATTAATGTCTTCAAGTCTTCTACACGATCTGCCAAAGGTGCAAGTATAAATTGTGTGAATAAAGGAGTTGAGGTCAAACAAAATGAGAATTAGTTTCATTACTAGTCATTAAGGTATACCATTAACAAATGCAAGACAACCTACCGATAATGAAAGTAGGTATCAAGGAACCGATTACATTCTTACAAGTGTGAATAAAGGTGTCGAGGTCGAACACTTGAAGAATCCATCGATCAAGAGACATTGATGTATTCCCAACTGTCGATGGCAGGAGAACCTGCCACTAATGACTGCAAGCCTCTAGTTACTCATATGACTATAGGTCTTGTTTCCAGAATAGATGGGTTGATGTCGATGGAAGGAGAACATTGAAAGGAGAGCATTGAGCATCTCTCATCATTCAGAACAAGGTACAAAGTAGGATCTTGATTATTTGGAGGAAATTGGACGAAGAACATGTTCACGAACCAATGCCCTATGTGTCTTTTGCACGCGTCAAATGCAAGCGGTACATAAAAAATACCCTCTTAATAGCAACCAATAAGGAAAACTGCTGAAAAAGGTGAGGAAACCACTAATAAGGCTAATGCCATCCAAGAAACTACATGAATCCCAATGTGTGAATAGATTTCTGACTGTCAAACACAAGGGAAACCTCCCATTCAACGACCAATGATGAAATTTTGACTATTGGGTTCAAGGTTACCTACCAATGATGAAAGTAGGACTAGGGTGCACTATAGGACTACAATTTCATGTAATTATGAGACATACTGAGTGTATGACCAACATGCAAAGTCAAGAGTTCTGAGGAATGGACGATACAGGTTTATAAACATCCTTTGAACATGAGCATGAGACATATGGAAGACTCTGGCAGCATAGACTCAATGATGAAACTTTGAGATGCATGAGGCATCAATCAAACTCTACATAGGGAATGGAAGAGTAACCAGTTGGGGGAGTAAAATCTACAAAACAAGCTCAAATTCCTAATTTCATGCTAAACCCAAAATTTTGATGACAAGTGGACTCAAAAGTTTTGTGCTCTGTTCAAAGGAGACATGACTGCTGCCAATACAAGATAATATTCTTTCCTCGCCCGTCTTTTTTTGTTTTTTCATAGTCAAATGAATGCTATGATACAGAGGAGGAAACAAGTGTCGCAAGTAAGCATCTAGTTACAGTGGTGGAGCATACCTATGATCAATGCAAGGAGGTGCATGTGGGAGATGGACACTCGGGGGAATGTTTCCTCTCGGGTATAGGGTGTCAAGTTGCAAAGGATATAAACAAGGCTCTCCTTGGTTGATGATGCAAACTGCTGAGGTGATAGGCTTATAATGTAAAAGAAAGAACTGAAAATAGGCTCAATAATGCAAGCAAGAGAATGAGATGCAATTACAACTTAATGCCAAAAAATGTCCTTTTTTCGTAATCTTAGTCTACTTGGTTTGTAAAAGGGGTAAACTTGCACCAAATAGATGTCCTTTCAAATCCAATTTATGAGTGTGAAAGAGACAAGTTCACTCGACAATATTTTTTCTTTTTGAGAGAGTCGGAAAAGAGCTCAAACTAGACTCATTGGGAGTCTTCTAGGTATAGGTCAACATGCTTATGAGTAAGAAATGAGGTTCAAACATAAAGTCATGTATTAGCTACAAGGGACTTCGGATCCTACTGACAAAATTTTCTGCATGGGAACCGAATGGAGCAGGGGATATAACTAGGGTACCCATGTTTGGTAAGTCTCTACCATTCAATAACAACACTTCTAGTTGAATATAGAAGGTTTTGTGTCAGTATTAAATGGGTTTGTACCTAAGGCATATGAGCTGCATTCATAGGATGATACAATTGTGCATAATGTATTGGTGACCTATCCTATATGCTCGATGACGAAAATACCTGTCCAAAGTTACGAATGGACGACATGGTGCTTAAAACTGCAAGAATCCTTAGATAAAAACACCCAAACCAACTCCATCCACTGTCATATTAGTCCATTAGGCCAAAATATTAGACAAAACTATGTAAAGTGGGTAAATGTTTTCTATAAATAGTAAAAAAAAACCAATTTTACTATACCATTTGAATTTTTTACCCAAATAGTGCATTTTGGACCAAATTGCCCCCAAATATCAATTGTCGATTACGGGATCCACGAGCGTCGAAATCAACAACCATTTGGACCAGGTAATTCATCTTTCTCCTCTCTTTATTTCTAGTGGGTTAAAATTTGCAATTAGGTTTCCTTTTTTGAGCATTTTAGGGTGCAACTTAGAAACTAAGGTATACACGAGCTATAGATCATCGAGTCGTGTATACACATACCTATACATGACTGTTTGTAAAAAATCTAGTGTATAAGCAACCCTATATGCAACTGTGTAAACTATAGCTTGTGTACATGTTTGTGGATAAGGTTTTTAAAATGTTTCTAACTCAAAAAATGGTTTGAATCTTGCAGGATGGTGCTAGAGTGGAGAGAAAGAGAGCATGAAGAGGTGGATGCTATAGTGGAGAGAGATCTAACAGCCTAGGTGGATTTAAAAATATGTGGGCTATACAATTTTTGGGATCTCATAGGTATGAGGGCTCAAGTGAGACCGCTTCAGCTTCTAGTGAACTACTGGGATCCAGATACTGAGACCTTCAACCTTGATGGAAAACCATTGAGGATTGAAGTTGAGGATATCTACTTCTTGACAGGATTGTCACGTCAGGGTGAGGTGGTCAACCTCAAAGCCCAGGGAGATGGGAGTGGCATGAACATAGAGGATTACATAGCCACTCATTGCATTGCAGGGACCGAGAAGGTAGGGAGCCAACTCCCAATCAAAGCGATCAACAATCTGAGTCTCAATATTTTTTTCCTAGTGTTGACACAGATCATAGGGTCAACCTCTTTGCACCAGGAATCAAGGCCAATTATGTTCTATTTAGTGGAGTGATTGAAACCCACAGTTTATGACTGGTGCACCTCACTGTTGGCTAACATGAAGGGCCAACTAACATACTACAAACTGGGTAGAAGGAGGAACTTCAGGTTCATGTCTATCCTATGTAGTTTTTTCTTCAAGCGGGTTCTAGGCTTGGGCCATAGAGTTGAGATTGTTCCGCATGGACCTTGTGATCCATCCATGGAATGGTGGACTGAGGTGATGAGGCGACAGGGGGGTGGTAGGGTGCCAACACCCTACAACGATGAGTTTTTATTCTGGTTGAGTCGGTAGGTGATGGCTCTGGAGGACTAACATTACAGAGGGATTGACTTCAAAGGAGATCCAGACATGTCATTACCACTAGGCTCTGCCTACAGAGACATAGGTATGCCAAAGTTTTTGAATATCTCATTTTTTTGTATCTTTGTATAAGAAAACAAAAATATTTTTGGATGATTTTAGGTACTAACTAAACATGTATGTGATGCAGACGTAGGTCCATGATGGCCGGACGAACTTCCACGACATTGGCGGAGGCAACGGGGGGATGAGACAGTGGGATGGGACACTGATAGAGTGCTTCAAAATGTGCATGGAAACCTGTCTTGTTTGATGTAGAGGATTCCCATGGTCTAGGTAGAGGATCTTCCAGAGGCTATGCAACGACAAGTGGTAGGTGTTCCTCGTGCTTGGGTACGACTCCTTTTGCATCTCAAAAATTCCATAGTATGATATCATGACACACATCTGGTGCCACAAGAGTAGATGTTGTGACTATTGTACTATAACATCATATTTTTTGGAGAGATGAAATATATAAAAACATTGATCTTCAGATTTCTTTATGTTACAATGTGTACATTGATGAAAGTGTTTTATTTTCTTTAGTTATGTGAAAAATTCCAATCTAAAAAAAATTAGCATATGCATCAAATACATAATTAGAAATTATAGGTATGTGATGATAAGTAATAAAATCAAAATGCCATTCCAAAATTCGTACCCGTAAGAATCATCGGAGTAGAGTAGGGTCTCACACACGGTAACTATCGTTCAACTGACATACTACTAACTAGAAGTCTAGATGAACTTCTAGAGAGTTTTTATAACCCTAAATTGCACCTTACATGCATACCTGGCATCAGTCCATCTTACTTGCTATTTTTGCCAAGACATCACTGAGAAGCTCTTCTTAAAAACCATATTTTTGAAGATGTATGTGCCTTGCACCACTACTTCCCACATACACATGCTTTATGTGCCACTACAACCCGCATATGTATGCTAGCTTCCCCATTACAGCCCGTGTATACCCACAAAAGTTGCAAAAAATTAAAAATTTGCAAGGAATTCATTGAGATTATGGGCTATTGGGTAGTTTTCCAACTGTCCCACCTCCTATAGCCCGTCACCCAACTGAATAACCATCCTTTTTTCATATAAAAGGAGGTGTTGGAGTCTCATTTTAAGGAGAAGCATAATAACAGTGAAACTCTGCCCATTTCACTTTCCCCTCTTGCGCCAAGAATTTGCAGCCACCTTGTGAGTTTTGAGCCAGAATTCCTTATTCTTGCCTTTTTCCTCCATTGCAAGCCTAATCCATTTCCTAGAGAGAGATGAAGAGGAGAAAGATACGTGGAAGCAGTTGGAGCTTGGTGAAGAGGAGCCCAGACCAGGTTTGAGGGGCAGTCGCCAATCTCATTTTGTAAGTGACTTTGTGAGATTAATATAAAGAATTACTTTTTTGTCCCGCCACATGATGTGTTCAATATTTATGTTTTATTTACATTTTATTATGATATATAACCCACTGATGCATATATGAGATACATGTTCATAGTTTCTTGTTTTTCTTTTTATGAATGCAGGTCAACCTTGGGAGGAGACTTGTAGTTGAGGAGCGACCGAACGCAAAAGGATCGACACCAGACGCAGAGTTTAAGGTAAGCTTACCAGATCCTTTTACCTTGTATTTCATGCATGTATGTGGGGTATAGTCAGGGTAGTAATAAAAAGTAGGAGAATTTAGATAGTCAGATCTGACTACTTGTTGAACCCTAGTGTAATCCATAGGGGAGTTTTCCTGCTATAGCAAGAGTAAATACCATATGAAATGGCATCGTGTAAAAGTTCTATAACAACGCTATAATCAGCCACATTATTCATGGATGGACCTTGATCCAAATTTTATGAGCAGAACAAAATGAATAAAAATTATTAAAATACTCTTAAAACATAATAACAGAGATATAGTAAAACTGGTTTTCTATTCAATAAGGAAATATGATGAAACTATAAAATGCAGCGAAAAAAAATCTTGTTGGAATGGTGGCGGAATATCTCTGAGAAGAGATGTGATGATTGTGCTCATTCGCAATAAGATGGTTACAATGAGGCTTTGAAGGCCTTTTTTACAATATCCAGGAATGTAAAAAACCCTAGACATCCAAAAACCTAACCCTAGGAGATGAAGCGCCAAAAGTCATGTAGGCCCCGTTTGGGTAAGTTAGTACATCAACTTCCCGGGGTCGTAACTTTTGCATACGATCTCTATTTTAGGCACATGATAGCCCATTGGAAAGGTATAAACGAGAAGAAAATTTTTCAATTGGATCAGTTCAATGGCCGTGCGAATCAATTGGGTCACAAATCCCCAAAAAACATCGTTTAGGGCCTCAAAATGACCCTGGAAGTTTGGAACCCGAAAAACTGCCAAGGTGGAAAATTGTTTTTTGAGCTAGTGGAATTGGTGGGTGGCCACCGATATCCACCTGGATCAATCCTCCCTCCATAGGAAGAAATGGTATCCATTGCATTGAGTTCCCCCATTATATGAGGAAATTTCTGCTGAATTTGGCCTCGAGTGAGCCACTTACCTTGGTGCAGGAGTTGTCGTGCTTTGACGACTCGATAAAGCTCGATCATTTCTTGTTGAGTTCCTTTGATCTATGTTTCCACCATATGATCCCTGGATGAATTTTTCATGTATCCAGGGTTGATCTTGGTTGGTTTCAACTTCTTTGCTATCTCTGAGGTGTCCAATAATGGTGGAAAATATGGTTGAAGGAGAGCCATGTTGAATACTAGATGCAGACCAAGGAAGGGGGAAATGTTGATCTCAAAATCGTTGTCACCAACAACCTTGGTGATGGTGTACGACCCATAAAGGAGTGGGAGAATATTTCTATGGGGCCCTATAAGGCATTCTTTCAGCAAATGCAACCAAACTTTGTCGCCCACCTGAAACTTATGTGGCATCCGATGTTGATCATGGCGCTGCTTGTAATTGGCATTAGACTTCTATATAATATCCTGAACCTGTTGGTGGATGTGTTGGATCCGCTCAATGATCCGGGTGGCTTTGTTAGCTTCTGGTGGAGTAGGGGAGGATTCAGTCGAGGTGGTCGCCAAGGGTAGTGCAACATCCATGGGGCCCAATGGTTGGAATCCCAACCCCACCTGAAAGGGGATGTGGCTAGTTGAGATATGCAAGGCTCGATTGTAGCTATGTTAGACATAGGGAAGAATCTCATCCCATGTGCGAGGGTGTTTTTAATTTTACATGCACAGGATATGTATGACCATCTAATTGACGACCTCAGTTTGGCCATCTGTCTGGGGGTGGAAAGAAGTGGATTTGGTGAGCTTGGTATCAAGCTGTAACCAGAGGCTCGACCAAAATGAGCCGAGGAACCGACTTTCAAGGTCTAAGATAATGGTTTGTGGGATCCAAAAATGTACCCATACTCGTTCAAAGAAGAGATTGGCAGTGGCTTCTGCGGTGATGTTCTTCTTGCAAGCGGCTAGAATCGCCATCTTGGAAAAGAGATCAACAACCACAAAAACACAGTCATTTCCCCTCTTGGTGGAAGGTAGGCCCCACATGTATCCCATTGAGATGGATTCCCACGGCCTATTAGGAGTAGGAAGAGGGGTGTATAGGACCTGTTTCTTAGTGGTCAGTTTGATAATAGCGCATGCAATGCATGACCTGATATACTTGCCGAAATCCTGTCGAAGTTTCGACTAGTAGAATGTTTTTTGCAACACTGCCACTGTCTTTTCGATGCCAAAGTGTCCTACCACCCGAATATAGTGAGGTTCCCAAATCAGCTTCGCACACTCACTTGATGGAATGCAAATATGGCTCAGATGGCACAAAAACTCGTCCTGAAGATGGAAATTAATGACCACTGAGTTGGAGCCCAACATTTGGTAGGTGGTTGAGAAGTCAGGTTCTGTCTCATAGAGGTGGGGCCATCTAGAGGTCTCGTGGCTACAAGAGTCTAACATCATGGTAAGTGACGCGACTGGAGGTCAGCTAAGGAAGTAAAAAACTCAGTCGGTACTTCCTATTTTATACTTGAAGTTGAGGTGGAACTGTTGTAAGTATGTTGATCGCTTCTGATGGCAGTCATTCTGTAGTTTTCCTTGGGTCTACATGGACTGTAGTGGCTTGTGATCAGTGTGGATGATTGTCTCCTTCCCAAGAATGTAATGTCTCCACTGGTGGTAAGATTTCACAATGGAGTACATTTCTTTGTTGTAAGTAGAGTATTTACAAACAACATCCGATAGTGTCTCACTATGATATGCCACAGGGTGTCTAGGAAGCATCTGTCTCGATCTCAAAGGGATGTTGCAGGTCCAGTAATGAAAGTATTGGGGATGAGAAAAAATTCTTCTTCAAGTCATCGAAGGCTTGTTGTTGGGACTGGCCCCACACAAATGTTTCCTTACCTCCAACCCTAGTTACTTGGCTGAGGGACCATGCGATATGAGAGAATACCAATACGAACCTACGATAGAAATTGACGAGGCCCAAGAAGCTCCGAAGTTCAGTGAGTGTGGTTGGGGTTGGACAGTCACAGATGACCTGAATATTGGCCTGATCTACATGCACACCATGTTGATCAACGATGTAGCCTAAGTAATGGACCCTGTCCATGTCAAAGGATCATTTTTCCAAGTTTTTATATAGTTTGTGATTCCGGAGGGTGTGAAAAACCTGTTGAATATGCTGCTATTGGTCACTATAATTTCTTAATTAACTCAAACAATCAAGTGCTACATAAATTATCAACCCAGGGAAGTCTGTTTATCTCAAAGATAACCACGCACTATATATGCTCAATCCCAAAAGCAACTTAGAGTTGTAGTAAAGGAAACTATGTTAATCACACTTTCCTTGAATGAACTGAAGTGTTGTTTTGAATTATAGGAAAGCAACCTACCTATTGCAGATCCTTAAAGATTAATCTAAAGAATCCTGGATTACATTTAAAATAGCAATTGCAATAGGAAAGAATAACTGTTCTGTAACCAGAGAACATGACCCTTACTCTCAAACAGAACTTCAACACCTTAATTTTGATGAACACACTTTCATGGAAACAATAATGCAGAGAAAGCTAACTCTATCTAATAGAGAACAGGGTCATCCAATTCCTTCCTTTCTAAGAAGGAACCTTAAGCCCTATTTCTGATTAGCACACTTGTGAAGAATGATTGAAATCTACAGAGAATAGGATATGTTGATTCCTTCCTTTCTGAGCAGGAACCCTTAGCCCAGTCTCTGGCTAACACACTTTCAAAAGTAATTGGGATCTACAGAGAACAGGACCTCCTGATTCCTTCCTTTCTGAGCAGGAACCCTTAACCCAGTTTCTGGCTAGCACACTTGCAGAAGTAATTGAAATCTACAGAGAACAGGTTATTCTGATCCCTTCCTCTCTGAGCAGGAACCCTTAACCCAGTTTCTGGCTAGCACACTTGTAGAAGCAATTGAAATCTACAGAGAACAGGATATTCTGATCCCTTCCTCTCTAAGCAGGAACCCTTAACCCAGTCTCAAGCTAGCACACTTGTAGAAGTAATTTAAATCTACAGAGAACTGGACATCATGATTCCTTCCTTTCTGAGCAGGAACCCTTAACCCAATCTCTGGCTAGCCTCATAAAATCATCACACAAGATTGCTAAATAAAAAGAATTACCAATTTCATTCAATAAACTAAGACAGAGTTCAGTAGTGTTTCAGCAAAGCGGAATTTATTAAAAGTAGTGTTTTAGCAAACAAAAGTTAATCAAAGCATAAACAGAGATTGTACTAACACACTTCTAAAACTAACGGGGAATCTTGTGAGAAGGGAGGGCCCACCTTTTTCACAAGATTCACCCGTT
>JASDQU010104992.1:3374-13747 GCA_032191745.1 Picea mariana
ATGTAATAAAGGTCAATATTAATAAGGCCTTTCAATAAAATAGAATAAGGTGGATGTAAGAAGACCTAATAGAAGCTTCTGCTTCTAGAAGGATCTTCCTCTAGATGCTTCTTTTTAGTATAAATAGGAGTCGAGGGTATGAGAACCCTAGCTTGGATATTATTGTAATAGAGCTTTGCTCAACTGGAGGTTTCCCCCTTGAAGAGGCCCGTGAACATTGATTTTAGATTCAAAGTGTTATTTCTGTTAATATTCTTATATCATTTCAGTGTTATTGTGGTGAATGTTCTACTTATATTGCTGTTATTTTGCCATTACTAGCATTTTATTTCTGTTTTGCATACATTTTATATCTGGTATATTACACAAACCCTAGTTGTAAACCTTCCACCAAGAAAATGCCAAAATATCCAAGAAAAAGCCTTCTTCAACAAGTGCGCATCAAAATTGTAGCCAAAACCCTAAAGGAGGGCGCAAATTTCAGACCTCACCAAGAGTGAGTGAAAGATGATGAATAAAAAGAGAGTTTTTCTCTCTTACTTATATAGTACAAATGACCTTAATTAAAATTTAGGTCAACAAAAGGTGGACAAGGCCAAAATACATAATAATATTGTTTTACATTAAATGTCATAAATTAAACCCTAATAAAACAAAAGTAAAGACGTCATGCCCTTTCTAGGGTGACGTTAGCCCTTTTCACGGCAACATTAGCCTCCTGGAGAAAAACGTTAGCCCTCCTTGGGCCTCTCCAAGCTGCCACACATGCCACAACTGCCTCCCAAAACGTCCATAAATGTTGGATGACGTCATAGGAATCCTGGGTGATGTCATGGGCCTTCCAAGGCCAATGTCCCAGTGGAGAGGGCATAACCCCCCTCGGTAAGGCTCTACCAGGCTGAATCTATGGAACGTCCTCATCTTCTCCGATGCAAACCCTTTGGCTTGTCTCTGCCACTTTTAGGGGTCTCAACATCCATCTAGTGGGATATTCATCCCCATGGAGGTCCGAACTAAACATCTCCCCATGTGTACATGTCTAATATGGTACCAGTCTGTCGGGTATGATCCTACACATCAACAGATATGCCCTCCATGGGCTCATAAGTCACATGGATCGTAGCAATGTCAATCAAATCTAATCATCAATTTTATTAAACATGTGCATAAAACACCTTTTACTCAGTCAAATGCTCAAAGACATTATACAAATCTGCAAGCCAAGTTTGGAGGAAGTGACAAAGTGTCCTATTGGGCTAGTGTTCACTAGATGTGGGAAGTTTCCAGGAGAAATCAAATCCAAGTCATGTTAATGGGTGAGGTGGATAAGGGATGTACTGACAAGGGGTGCAATGATAGTAGGGAAATGCATGGCTTACCTGTGGGCGCCTTTGTAGAAGGCGAGCTGCACCTGTCTTGGATGAAAATGTTTCCAAGCCCATTCATTCCTTTTATTCTTTATTCTTTATTGATTTTTATTTCAAGAAGCTAATCAAGGGACACTGTCGTGGCGTGGTGACCAGTGGTGGTAGTGTTACCCACAGGAATCTTCACGTAAATGAGAATGTTGGCTCGTGATGAGACCCCCTTTGTATTCGCTATGCCACCAAGAGACACTAACCTAATGTGGTAACCAACTGCTAGTAGTGTCATACCTCTAGGTTCCCATGGACCTAATAGGCTGGCTCGTGATGAGACCCCCTATTCTCTGACTAGGTCTTGTTTTATTATTTTTTATGGGTCCCTTTGTTTCTTGCTGAGAAGCCTTTTACTGCTTTCTTGGGGATCCCTCGGTGTAATATCCCTCGGCTGAACCCAATTGTAAATATAATATGAATGTACTTAAGATGGTGAGCTGTTTCGACCTCATTTGGTAATGCACGTCATGTGGCATAGTGTGTGCATGAAATATGCAGTAAAATGATGTAATATGTACATTCCAATATACCGCGTGTAGTAACTAAGGTGCACGCAGTATAGAGGACAACGAGCCTCATGCATATGATATGTGTTATAGGCTGGTGAGCTGGTTATTATAAGCTGGGATTCTTATGTTTTAGTATTAGGCCGGAATGCCTAGATGTCAAAGGTCAATGTGACTACTTTGTACATGACTCATTATTAATATAAAATACATCATTGTGTGCAGATTGACTACGATAAAAGAGATGGGGAATTGACCTTCACTAGTTAGGGAAAGGGAAGGCCAAAAGTCAAGGGAATATTGTATTAATATATCCTAAAAAAATAAAGTATGGATAATTATTTTATCCTAAGTTATAAAGTTGGGGATAAGTGGACCAAAGTAACTTTTGATATGACAAGTGTCAAGTTGGGGACATGCATTCATATTGTGTGGGAACTTATCTCATTGGGAGACTTCTCACAGATACCTTACTAGCATCTCGATGACCATTATTCGAAGAATGACTTCCACGAAGAGTACACAGTGATTCTCCTCCACAGTCAGTTATCCAGTCAATGATTCCATGACCATTTCACTCATGCATTTTGTTATCCTTGAGACATCCATTTCACCATTCTAGAGCATGTTTCCATATCCCTTTTGGTTGGTGTACCTGGTTATCTTGGAGCGGGATTGAAGAAGTAGGTTGTCAGGCCTGTGAGCAATTCTCTGAGAGAGAGAATTGTTGGGGATTGATTCCTGAAGGTGCTAGACTGCAGCTACATCGCTCTGAGAATTCCGGTCCGGCCTGTTGCTGAAGCCCTGGAAGGGAAGTGGGACAGCCAAGGGACTATTGAGCAGAGAAGGGGCACACTTCCTTGGGTGGGACAAGCATGTGGGGAATGAGAGGCTATAGGCTGTTAGTTGAGTGAGCACCTGAGACAGAGTATTTCCTATTGTCCATGAGCCTTAGCCTACATAGGAACCCTTTACCCTGGGTGGAGTTTAGTCCCAGCTCGGGGGTGACTCACTATTGAGAGTGATGAATAGTGTATTCTATGGCTGGGAG
The DNA here is from genome assembly GCA_032191745.1 of Picea mariana. Lineage (NCBI taxonomy): Eukaryota > Viridiplantae > Streptophyta > Pinopsida > Pinales > Pinaceae > Picea > Picea mariana. The sequence goes on from JASDQU010104992.1 coordinate 6,350, forward strand.
GTTCGTGGATGGTCTGTACGCAGTTGGTGAAAATATTTCCAAGATAAGTACCAGTTGTATGATAAAAATGATATGTTGCTTGTTATTTACAAGCCTATGTTACGATTATAATATATGTGATTAGAATTACCTGTATGTTTATGGGTAATTCTCTGTAAATGTTGCATATCTGTAGTTACTGTTATTTCAGTATAAAAGTCGTATGTTACAAAAAGTAATTGTTTGTTTATGTTTATATGTAAAGATTCTATGAGTGTGTTGTATGTATATGTCTTAGTTGCATGCAGTTTAAAGAGTAAATTTATGTGGCATTGCTCAGTTGAATACTGGGTATGATACTATATGTTCCGTAGTATGGGAACGAAACTGTTCCCTAGAGTAGCATGGCCCAGCCTAAAGGCTGGGAATGTTACCAGCTCATGTCAGAGCATGAGTGGTTGCTCTGGAGTGGCATACCCTGGCCTGCGGGTGGCCGGGGGGGATGTTACAGAATGGTATCAGAGATTCAGTTCAACATTGAGCTTGGATGGGCTAGAGGGGTTCAGTCAAAGTGAATATTCATAGAAGAGTAACTTCAAGGTGACCCAAAAAAAATAAAAAAATAAAAATTGGAGTCACGGAGTATCCATGGAAAAGGTTGGCGTGCTGACACGCGCGGTAAATTTTGGCACCACATGGGAAAATGTTGGTGTGCCAGTATGCCCGGTAAATTGTGGTGCCACACAGAAGACCATTACGTGCAGATGCACGCGCTGAATTTAGCCTTGCGCGGTGAGCACACACATAGCAATGTGCACATGGGGTGTGCAAGTATTGCTTAACACAAAGGAGTTTTGTTAGTACACGCATAAGTATGAGTATAAGTTGTTTCACGACGGTGTATTCAGTAGTGTGCACAGATATTTGGGCACTATGGAATATTTTAAACTTGACATGGTGCATGCATAGGATGAAATGCATGTGGAATATCGGTGTGTGGTACAAAAATTGTGCGCAGTGGATATTGGCACACAATGCAAGAGTAGAGCGCGTGAGTTGTCGATGCGACGAAGAAGAAATTCACAGTAGATTTAGGTGCGTGGGAAAGAGTTTTACCTTGTAATATTGCTATGCACGATAAATATAAATGAACAGGTCGAGTTTAATGCATGCGAAGTTGCTTGGAAGGTGATGAGTCTGAGTTTAAATTGCATAATAATAAAAGAAAAAGAAACGCATAACCGCATCGAAGCATTAATTAAAATGAATTATGAGTTTTAATTTCCTCCAAGTTAGACAGATGAAAATAAAAATATAAGATTACAAGAAAAAATTATTATAAAATAAAATAAGATTCATAACATCACCAGATAGGAATTGTAATAAAACAGTCTAAAATCCGTTTCTGTATTTGTATAGTTGTATTAATCACAAAATTACAAAAGGGTGATGACAACAGTTAGCTTGTTGTAAAAAGGGTCGTTTGAAGAACATGCCTATCATCTCTGGTACTCTTTACCTCCGCTACCGGCTATTCAAAATTCATTGAGACATGCTTATCTTAGTTGAAGACTTACTTAAGCTTAGTGATCTCTGCTGTTAAGGAAGAATCTAACCAGACCGGTTGATTCTCTCCAACACTTTCGACCGCTTCAACCGTAGATTCTTCCTTCTTATGCCGCTTACTCCTTTTCTTCTTAACGGATGATCTGTTGATGAATAAATATTTTATAGTGGGATTCAACTTGACTTCTAACCACGAGTCTGTATCCGGATCTATATGAAACTTAGTTTCTAGAATGTGTGCAAGGAACCTTTCCTCCTTATTCGCGGGAAAGCCTATCATGTTTCTCGAATAACCAGTCTCACTCGATTTAGCCTTGTCCATGTATCTCGGGTTGTGGATACCGAAAGGTGTTTTTACAGAGAGAATAAAGTTAAGCAGTCAGGGATTACCTCTGTTAGCATCGAAATTCATCCTCAGATTGCGATAAGGACAAGCCTGATACCCATTAGTTTGTTTTTCTTTATGTCACAGGTTGGTTATAAAAGCATGATCAGGTGAGAGAGTAAACTTAGAATGATATCATTTAACTCAGGAAATTGGGATGGATATGCGCAATTGAGTGAGGTCTTGGTCTAACTTAGGCTAGTAAGTTTCATAATGGTGAGTGAGTGGAGGAAAATGAGAGAGGAATGAAAGTTTTCTCTGGACATTCAGTCTTCCAGCAATCTTTAGAGGAAAATTCTCAGATACAAGATCCTCCTAGATCTGAAAACTTCAGGAAGCTGAAAAACATTGGAATAATAAATATAGTCAAACCTACACTATACTATGATCACAGCATCCGAATGGATCCTCCATGCCTGGGATTTCAGAGTCAGAAGCAAAAATATAGAGAAAGGAGCTGGCTTCCATTAAACAAGAAGTCTCAAGAAAAAATTCATAACCAGAGAACCATGAAATTCATTAAAGCTTTACAATTCGGGAGCATAGCTCTACCACTGATCGATACAAAAATGGAAAAAATGCCTACATATACTCAGAGAAAAAAAACAGTAGCAGGCTCAAGACGCTGCATTGAAGGCATTACATCTGCATGTTTACTGGCAGACTGCACATGCAGTCTCTGGAAAATCGTGCACTTTGGTCAAACACAACTGAGTTCTAGAACGATCCTGCAAGGAGTTGACAAGTTGATAGTTATTTCTTGGGATTTATATTTATGGTGGAAATGATGTCCACCCACCACCAACTGCTACAATAACTGCTTTTCTCAGGATCGGGTAAGGCTCGGGTCAATCCTGCACCTTGGATAATGTGGCAGCCTCTGCATTTTTCTACTCGGAGATGAGTTGGATGCCTGCACGGATGGCTAGGCAGTCATGGATGGAGCTGACAAGGCTGAGATGAGACTGACATGGAAGGAGGAGGTGACAAGTGGTGAAAAGGGATTACCCAAAGGAGGCTTCAAAAATTGGGATCGAGAAAATGAGAGAGGGGACCTTCGATTCACATGCCCAAAATTGTGAAAAGGGAGAATCACGATTAGATCCTGACCGTCGATCAGGATGAGTCATGGACTGTCGATCTGATGGGGTCGAGGGTGACTAGATGGAGTGGACTCAGATAGTGGAAGGTGCTGAGGTGGAGGTGACTCGGAGAGAGAGACACATGGCAAGAGGTGAGAGGACGATGAGCTGAGGAGGGGCCATGTGGATGGATCAGAAAGAAGGGACATGACACCTGGGAGAGTGGAGGACATGTTTCTTATGACATAGCAACATGGAAGGGAGAGGGACAGGTGTCGGAAGGCAAGAGGGAGTGAAGGGGAAAGAGATATACCACGAGGGTGAGTGGAGGACAGATGGTAGGGGGAGGTGAAGGTGGTAAGTGGAAAGGGGAAGTGGTAAGAGGTCTAAGAGTGTCCATGAAAAACCGCCTCATTCCGGACCCCCCCCGGCTCAGATATGCACCATGTGGCATTTGGTTGGATGGCTGAGATGATTTTGGAGTTTCAAGATTCAAAGATTCCCAATGAAGTGGAGGAGTGAACCTCTGTCTTTCAACATCCCAAAAGCCGAAATGGTGCTCGGGCTTAATCATGCACCACACGTCCCCAGGATGGAAATTTTAGATCACATTGGAACTTTCACTTTCATAATCCTCAAATCCTCTTGCCCCCCTTCTTTAGGCCCTGTGTTTCCACATAACTCTAAGCTATGACTGTGGGCCAGGCTCCTGGGGCTCATCGATTTTCACATTTTGGGGTTTTGAAATGCAAGGGCGAACCATGTCCTCCCAACTCACGATCCCTAAAATGTAGACTAGTTGACACCTATCCCTACCGTGATCAGATGGCCCAGACTATTTCATGAAAATGGACATAATGGATAAGCACATGTGCTAATCCTTGTGCAACTCACTTTCTATGACTTTTCTAATGATCCTTGATCTGCTTCCTCAATGGATCCTGGCCATTGAAAAAAAATCTATGCCCGCTCGCTTGATTTGAGTCATTGTTCGACTGTTCTTGGTGTTGCAGACAGTGAAACTGAAGACTTGGCTGACCACACTTAGGCTTGGAAAGGTGAAGGCTCAGAGATGGGAAAAGGAGAATTCACTAGCCTCAAAGAGAACAGAGAAGCTCGAGACTAATTTCTCTCAGGCTCATTTTGACAGGGAAAACAATCGACTAAAAGAAAAAATGACGAAGAGAATATACGACCGAAAGGGAAAACTATAATCGGATATGCAAGAAAAAGGGGAAATACAAAAAAAAACTCAGACCTAGACCAAAACCACAAACCATGAGGGCAGGACAAGTTTAAGTTCTAACATTAGGCTCCATGGGGATAGAGTCCTCCCTGTGAGGCTCTAAGATCTCTTTTGCAGTTTTAGTGCCTTAGTGTTAGGTTGTGGATTCTTATTCAAAAAAAACAAAACAAAACAAAACAAAATAAAACAAAGATGGTATATACAAAGATGGGATGCCGGTTGTGTATTTAAACAATAAACCTTTTAAAGAAGTGCCCATTCATAGGGCCTGAAAAAACCTCATGACCATCCAGATTATGTAACCTGTAAGTGTTATTCAGGAACACTTCAGAAATATTGAAGGGACCGCTCCAAAGGGCATCAAATTTTCCATGCTTGCCTTTGTCCTATCTCGAAGCATCCCACCTGAGCACCAGGTCTCCCATCTAGAAACTCTTTTTCTTCACCTTCCTGTCGAAGGCCTGCTTGATTTTTTGTTGACACTTGTGTGCTCTGTCCAACATCTTCTCTCTAGTCTATTGTACTTTTATCATCTGATGTATCCTCCTAACCATATCGTCAGGTTCTTTCTGGAAATCTTGGAAGAAATTTGCCACAGACAGGGCTAACTGAGAAGGGAAAACTGCTTCAGTCCCATATACGAGCTGGAAAGGGGAGATGCCCAGGGACCTCTTTGTTGTCACTCTATAAGCCCACAAGGTGAATTTCGGTTTCGAATCCCATGATTTTTTGTTGTCTTCTAACAATATTTTGATGATTTTGATGAGGGATTTGTTAGAAGACTCTTCTAGTCCATTGCCTTGCATATAGTAGGGTGTGGAGTGGATCAGAGCAATTCCAAACTTCTCACAGAATCAGATCAGTGGTTCAGCTTTGAAAGATGCAGTGTTGTCGGTGACAATTCGGCTCGGACAACCAAAACTTTCTATGATATCCTCCAAGAAGTTGATGATTACCTTATGGGATGTCCCCCTAGTGGGAATAGCTTCTATCCACTTGGTAAGATAATCTGTGGCCATCAGGATCCATCTATGTTGACCATTGGATATAGGATGAATTTCCCCAATGAAGTCTAGGCCCCACTACTGGAAGGGTCCTGAAGCAATCACATGCTTCAATGGAAGGGGTTTTAGCTACTGCTTTCCTGAGAATTTCTAACATTTAGCACAGGCTCTGACTTTTGTGCAAACATTAGTGAACAAAGTGGGCCAAAAATAACCATCCCTGAGGATATTATGAGCCATCATTTTCCAGAAGTGATGCCCCCCACACGAGCCATCATGAAAGTTTGATATAATCCTTTGTGCTTCATGAGGGTCCAAACATCTCAGTAGTACCCCCAGGGGGTTTTTTCAGTATAGAACTTGCTCAATAAGGAAATATTTAATTTCTTTGAGTTGAAGAGTTCTTTCCTTTTTCCTCTGCATGCCATCAGGGGGCTGCAACTCTTGTAGAAAATATATGACATCCACGTACCAAGGGCATATTGCTAATGGGGGGTCTTTCTGAGCATTTGTATCATAAGGTTCATCCTGTGGATTTTCTGAGCTTTTGTCGATGAAGTTTATCCCTAATGCTTCGTGATTAGATTCGGCCAGTAGTCTGGCTAAACCTTGACCTTTGACTAATTTGGTGGGCTTTATCTCCAGGTAAAATTTGAGGATTTGGGTGATCCATCAGCTCCTCCTTCCATCTATGTCAAGCTGGATGAGAATTTCCTTCATTGAAGCTGAAGGAACGTACACAATGATTTTTGAATGGAGGACATAGACTCTGAAAGCCTTAAGATATTTAACTAAAGCATAGGCCTACTTCTCCATGATTCCATATTTGATTTCGGCATCCCTCAATGCCCGACTAAAAAAGGAGATAGGTTGCTCCAGTCCTTCGACATTCTTTTGTAGTAAAACGATTGCCACTGTGTCCAAAGAGGCAAATGAAAAGATCATAAAATCCTTGGAATAATTAGGACTGATCAACACATGTGTCTCAGTCAGTGCCCTTTTGATCTAGTTGAAGGATTCGCTGGTCTGAGCTTGACATATTCATCCCTCTGCTTCTTTTTCAAACTGCTTGGCAATTGGACAAACTTTGGCTCCTTCTCCGTGCCAATGTTGCATTCAAATATGTCTTCATCATCAACTAGCTTCATAGATTTCACTGCCACATCATTATTGTCAAATATCCTCTCCAATGGGACTAATCCCTTTGGGATGTGATTACTTGGTAGTTGAACAATGTGATGATTACCAATTTTCTTTAAAAGCACATCAATATGGGAGCCACTTTTAGGTTCATGTTCCTGGTCTATTTGTAATGCAAAAAATTCTTCTATTGTCTCCAGGAACCTTCTTATCTCAAGATCATCCACAAACACCTTCCAATGCTTGACATTATTTGGTATAGAGGGTCCGTATTTTACCTCTATATCATACTTGAGCTTGGGTGACAGGGGAACTCTGAAATTTCCCACCAAAACAACCAAAGAATCGACCAAAGTATTATCCTTTCTAGGAATGAATGAAATATTTAAAGCCAAAAGAAAGTTGTCTATCAAATCCCACACTTTGTTCCTATAATATCTCAACCTTGGATGCTTGGCTTGGTAAATATTTCTGACTTTCTTTATGACCAACTCGGCATCCCCAAATACAACAATTTTTTGATTCCCATGTTTTTTGCAGCCCTCAAGCCCAAACTAAGAGCTTCATACTCTGCCACATTATTGGTAGCCTCAAACTCTAATTTGTATGACAGAGATGTAGTTTCCTGAGCAAGGGAAATAAAAATTACCCTAGCACCGTTACCTTCTCTAGAATAAGCTCCATCAAAGAACATCTTCCACACAGCAGTAGCTGGGCGATGTGCTTCATAAAAAGAAATGGGTTGCTTCCTAATTTGAAGAGGAGCCTCAAGAGTGTTGGTGAGCTACAACAAGATGGATCCCAAATCCGTGTCAAGCACAAAGATAGGATGATTGGTGTAACACCCATACATGATGTTAAACTATTAATCTTCCATTAAACATACACAATAAAAATTTTGCTTTAACATAATTCCATTTTCATTTACACAATTATTCTATATCTGCTCAATGATAAATTTAATAACATGATGAAATAAGTAGTAGGCTAACTTTA
>JASDQU010104992.1:26337-39528 GCA_032191745.1 Picea mariana
GGTGTGTTATTATTGTGGGGTCCCTTTCCTGTCATGTCACCTTTGGTATTGTCCTTCCCATTGCCACCTGTTCTCCACCTACCACCTCCATCTTCCCTTGTCATCTGTCCAACTTCCCTCTCTCCATCCACATGACACCGCCTCAGCTCATCGTCCTCTCATCTCCTACCATGTGTCCCTCTCACTCCCAGTCACCTCCTCTTGTACTCACACACTCCATGCTCCTTCCTCCTCTGTCCTATTCAAACCACGTGTCATTCCTCAGCTGATGTCACAACTCCCGTTTCTTCTCCATCACCTCCACAGTGTTCATGCCTTTAACCCCCGTCACACCCTCATCCACATCAGCCATAGGGGTCCCTTGCAATAGTCCAGCAAAGTAGTGTCCAAAGAAAGACCGTTCGGCTGATCCAGGTGGCACCATTAGGAGACCTCCATGTCCCAGAAGGCAGAGTTGACCAAGGCTGTCCCTGATCCCAAAAAGTAGTTATTGTGGCAATTATTGGTGGTTGAACATCAACTCCGCCATAAAAGGAAGGTCTGGTAAAGGACTAATTCACGTCGACTCACCTACAGAAGGACAATCCGAAATCTGATGGCATCTGTCATAGGCGTACGATCATCCTGAGTCTGCATGGGAAGGCTGTCAAAAGCCTTGCAGACACAATTATTTAATGCAACGTCTCATTTTTGTTGCTATTGTTATTTTTGAGTATATGTAGGCGTTTTCTCCATTTTTGTAAACATCGATGGTAGAGCTAAGCTCCCGATTGTAAAGTTTTATCATAGACTCTAGTTCTCTGGTTATGGATTGGTATGTAAGATTTCTTGTTTAATGACAGACAGTCTTCTCACTCCATCTGGTTTTCATCTCATACTGAGAGAGTTCGTGATTGACTGATTTGTGGGAATGATTGCAATTATGTTATGTTAAAGGATTTATCGTTGCATTGTTGTATTCTCCAGTTTTCTACATTTGAATGTAAGAAGATCTTGCGTTTAGATGTTTTCCCCTACAATCTATTAGGAACCTGATGTTAACAACAAACCTCTTCTTTCCTCTTATACAAGTCTTCCCCCTACTCACCCTTACTACAACTCACTGTCTGAAGTTATCTAAGACCTCACTTGCCCATGCATTCCTAGCCTACTTTCGGAGTTAGAACCACATTATTTTGATTTAACTTCCATTTGATCACCCCATTAAACAAATCATGACATAAACTGATGGGCATCGGGCTCCGCTCCTGCTGCAATCCAGGAGTGACTTATGACGCTAACATTTTTGGCACCGTTGCCGGGGACGAAGTTGAAGATTTTCCCTGGGTAGAACGACATTGAGCCTCTGATTCTGAAGGTGCATCAGAAATCAGAGCCCTTAAATATTGCTACTGTGCACCTGACGACTCCACTGTGGCGACTCCATTGTTTCCACTTCACTGTTTCAGCTGTAGCTATTGTTAGCACACATGAAAGCTGACCCTAAGGAGATTTCTCGAGAAGGTTTCAGCAGCTGCTTTCTCAGCCTGAGAAGCTTCCTGGGGTAACAACAATGTTAAGATCTGGCCTTTGATGGTGAACAAGGACCAGACACATTCGAATCTGTAAATCTTTCACCTGGCGACTCCATGATTCAAGGATCAATCAGCGACTCCACTAGTTTGATATGGAGAAAATCTTAGCTAAAAGGTTTGCTTTCTGTGACTTTTCCTAGATAGTTGGTTTTCCTAATGCACTTCCTGATAAAGACATATGGGAAAATTTCCTCCCTGAATTTCACGCAAAGAGTTGAGAGGTACCAGTTGATCATTTATTGGACTTTCATGAGGTTATTCATCGACTTAATGTCATGCATGAAGATGTCCAGATTAATCTCTTAAAGTATTCATTGAAGGGATCTTCTCTTTAATGGTGTCGATCTCTTCCCACTGCAAGCATCCGCTCTTTAACAGGTTTTCATACATCTTTCAATTCATTTTGTAAAGACTACTATCTAGCTGATTGTTTGTTTGAAAACTGTTATGAGGAGTTTTCTTTGCTTCATGAAGCCTCTGCTAGCCCTGAAGACCATGTCCATGATAAATATTTTACTGTGGAGGAAAGCATTTGCCATGAAAAAACAGAGGTGTTGAATGCTATTAATTGTGTTAGCCCTAGAATGGAAGCATATGACATTATTTCAGATGCACCTATTCTTTTAGATGTTCATAATGATCAACATGCCTCTTGTGAAAATTATGAGTTTATAGAGCAGATGTGGTCTATAGTAGATGGCTTACCTAGGTATCGGGTTGAAGTAGATGTTCCTAGCAGCCCTGCTTATGACGACGAAGACCTCCCCGTTTTTAAAGAGGGGATGGTTGTGGAGGAGGATTTTTCTCTTTTCCTTCAAGGGGTTTCTCATGATATATTTTTGCCTGGGAATAAAGAGAAAAAGATTATGTGTGAGCAGCCAGAACCAGCAGGTCCCACTATCCCTAAAACAAAATTTTTTGACGGGATCACTGTTCTGGAGGAGGATCATATCAATGAAGGAAAACCCCTTTTTGATGTATATTATAGTGATGATGAGCAACAAGATTATCCTACATTTGATCACGATAGAGATACTAAAGAGCGAGTCAGCAAGTAGAACCACCCCATGGTCCCTATTTATGATGAATATGAATCGGACCTGGGTGAGAGCCAAGACGAAGAGCAGAAAGAACCAGTGGAACAGGTGACTTCCTGCCCAGATCCCACCCATTCACCTATGCAGAATCATGAATTTTATCCCTGTAGGAGTAGTTGTGGAGCAGAGCAGGCTTGCTGCTACCCTTTTCACAAGGTTTGCCACTCATTCTATGATCCTGTCAGTGAGTACATGGAGTGGCATGTCCTTTATGCCTTAGAGCCGCCCTATTCCATATCAAATTCACCCTATGAAGAGAAGTTGAAGAGTGTAACCATTTTGCTGTCACGATTACACCATATGCTGATGATCATTGACAGAAGGAAGGAGCTTCTATCCAGGAAGCTGCTTGAATGGCTATGGTGGAAATCTGCTTTCACCTAGCCCCATGTAAAGTGTTTTATTAGTTTAGGATTGTATATAAATAAGCTCCTTTGAGCATGTATCTTTATTTTGCTGCTTTTATTTTTCGGCTTGTATTTTCAGTAGCGGGATGTTTTGAGCCTAACTCCATAGCCCAACAGCAAGGCACTGAAGCTGCGGAATGAGTTCTTAGAGCATCACAGGGATGACTCTATCCCCCATGGAGCCTAATGTTAGCGACATTTCTTGTCCTAGGCACAAGAGTATTCGGGTCTGCAAGTTGTACGAGGAGCGCCCAAGTGAAGCATGGAAAAATCTTGTTTTAAGGCTAAAATCAAGTGAGCGGGCGAAATTACGTTGTCAACGGCCCAGATTCATCTATAAAAGAAGATCGACGGTCGGTGGGAAATCATGGTTAGCGGAGTTGCGCCGGGATTAGCGCGATAGGTAGGATCTCGACCGTCTATCCAAAAGGACACATGGTGCACGATCATGTCATGTCGGCATTCGAGGATTCGAGGGGTAAGAGCTCCTCGTCATTTTACATCTCAAAACCCCGAACCTCGAAATGTCGATAAGTGCCCTTCAAAGCTAAGCCTATGGTTTTAGCACCCGGTCACGTCAAGCGAGCCTGATAATGGAGGAAACCCTCTTCTAACATCAAATGCCATCTCAACCATTCCTTTGGAGGACACGCGGCGTACATCTGTGCTTTCGCGGTTTGGTCAATCGATATTTTGAGAAACGTTGCATCGTGAACCCCCGGTGCCAGAAATCCTAAAAGAATCAGGACCATCCATATGAACGAAACATGGCACAATAGTTGAGCCACGAGTAGGGGCACTTTGGGATTTTCATGTTGAAAGCGCCGAGGTCATCTCAGCCATTCATCCATTAGCAAGGCTTTGGAAAATTTAATTTAAAGAGGGCGTATATCTGGATGGTCGTAATCCAGGCACTCAAATTCACGGATGAGGTTCTATTCCGCACCCCCTTCATCNATCTTTAATGAAAGAGGGGGGGTCTGGAATGGTGTGTTATTATTGTGGGGACCCTTGCCTATCGTGTCACCTTTGGTATCGTCCTCCCCATTGCCACCTGTTCTCCACCTACCGCCTCCCTCTTCCCTTGTCATTTTTCCAAATTCCCTCTCTCCATCCACATGACACTGCCTCAACTCGTCATCCTCTCGTCTCCTTCCATGTGTCCCTCTCACTCCCAGTCACCTCCTCCTATACTCCCGCACTCCATGCTCCTTCCTCCTCTATCCTATTCAAACCACGTGGCATTCCTCAGTTGATGTCACAGCTCCCGTTTCTTCTCCATCACCTCCACAATGTTCATGCCTTTAACCCCCGTCACACCCTTGTCCACATCAGCCATAGGGGTCCCTCGCAATAGTCCAACGAAGTAGTGTCCAAAGAAAGACCATTCGGCTGATCTAGGTGGTACCATTAGGAGACCTCCACGTCCCAAAAGGCAGAGTTGACCAAGGCCGTCCCCGATCCCAAAAAGCAGTTATTGCGGTAGTTGCTGGTGGTTGAACATCAACTCTGCCATAAAAGGAAGGTCCAGAAAAGGACTAATTCACATTGAATCACCTGCAGAAGGACAATCCGAAATCTGATGGCATCTGTCATAGGCATACGATCATCCTGAGTCTGCATGGGCAGGCTGTCAGAAGCCTTGCAAATGCAATTCTTTAATGCAATTCATTTTTGCTGTTGTTGTTATTTTTGAGTATATGTAGGCGTTTTCGCCATTTTTGTAAACATCGATGGTAGAGCTAAGCTCCCGATTGTAAAGTTTTAGCACAGACTCTAGTTCTCTGGTTATGGATTGGTATGTAAGATTTCTTGTTTAATGATAGACAGTCTTCTCACTCCGTCTAGTTTTCATCTCATACTGAGAGAGTTCATGATCGACTGATTCATACGAATGATTGCAATTATGTTATGGTAAAGGATTTATCGTTGCATTGTTGTATTCTCTAGTTTTCTGCATTTGAATGTAAGAAGATCTTGCGTTTAGATGTTTTCCCCTACAGTCTGTTAGGAACCTGATGTTAACAACAGACCTCTGCTTTCCTCTTATTCAAGTCTTCCCCCTACTCACCCTTAGTACAACTCACTGTCTGAAGTTATCTAAGACCTCACTTGCCCATGCATGCCTGGCCTAGTTTCAGAGTTAGAACCACATCGTTTTGAGTTAACTTCCATTTGATCACCCCATTAAACAAATCATGACATAAACTGATGGGCATCGGGCTCTTCTCCTGCTGCAATCTAGGAGTGGCTTCCGATGCTAACATATTCAAAATCACTGCAAAATGTTGAAGGGCCGAAATGATAGTGAGAGGGCTAAAGACACAAGGGTTTGATGTTGAAGTGTTGCTAAGGCAAGGCTTCGACAATCAAACCCTAGGGGAGATGAATCAATAAGGTGTATTAAACCTAGGCCTTAATGTGTCTTCCTCCTTCTCTAGCTCAAAAGGAAAATTTAAATGACTAGCTTGAGTAATAAATGGTAAGGCTAAAGACAAGAGAGTTTGATGATGAAGTGTTGCTAAGGAAAGGCTTCATCAATCAATCCCAAGGGGAAAAAGTTTCACTAAGGTGTAGAAACCCTAGGCCTTAGTGCTTTCTCCTCCTTCTTTAGCTCAATGACAAGACAAAAAAGGCTAGGCTAGAAGAGTAAAAGGTAGAGTGTTTCTATGACAAGGCTCTAGCATCTATCTTCAACAAATAAAAATGGCTCCTAGCATAACTTAGTAGGGACATGAAACAAGGACACCAACATGTGCTCGTCCCCTAGGGTTTTAATCCAACAAATTATAATAACAAAATGCAAGTAAAATATACCATAACCATTCAATAAAGAAGGATTGCAAAAATTCACTTACATCCACCAAGCATTCATATAGTCAAACCCTAGTTGTAAACCTTCCACCAAGAAAATGCCAAAATAGGCAAGTAAAAGCCTCCTTCAACAATTGCGCATCAAAATTTCAGAAAAAACCCTAAAGGAGGGTGCAAGTTTCAGACCTCACCAAGAGTGAGTGAAAAAAGATGATGAATAAAAAGAGAGTTTTTCTCTCTTACTTATACAGTACGAATGACCTTAATTAAAATTAAATTCATGAAAAGGACGACAAGGCCAAAATACATAATAATATTGTTTTACATTAAATGTCATAAATTAAACCATAATCAAGAAAAAATAAAGACATCATGCCCTTTCTAGGGTGATGTTAGCCCTTTTCAGGGCAACATTAGCCTCCTGGATCAAAGCGTTATCCCTCCTTGGGCCTCTCGAAGCTGCCACACATGCCACAATTGCCACAATTGCCTCCCAAAACATCCATAAATGTTGGATGACATCATAGGCATCCTGGGTGATGTCATGGGCCTTCCAAGGCCAATGTCCCAGTGGAGAGGGCATAACCCCCCTGGGTAAGGGTCTTCCAGGCTGACTCTGTGGAACGTCCTCCTCTTCTCTGGTGCATACCCTCTGTCTTGTCTCTGATCCCTACTGGGGTCTCAACATCCATCTGGTGGGCTCTTCAGCTCCATGGAAGTCCAAACTAATCATCTCCCCATGTGTACCTATCCAATATGGTACCTGTCCATCAGGTATGATCCTACACATCAACAGATACTCCCTCCATGGGCTCATAAGTCATAGGAATCATACCAATGTCAATCACATCTAATCATCAATTTTATTAAACATGTGGATAAAACCCCGTTTACTCAGTGAAATTATGAAAAACATTATACAAATCTGCAAGCCAAGTTTGGAGGAAGTGATAGGGCATCATATTAGGCTAGTGTTCAATGGATGTGGTAAGTTTCCGGGAGAAATCAAATCCAAGTCATGTTAATGGGTGAGGTGGATAAGGGATGTCCTAACAAGGGGTGCAGTGATAGCAGGGAAATACATGGCTTACCTGTGGGTGCCTTTGTAGAAGGAAAGATGCACCTGTCCTGGATGAAAAAGTTTCCAAGCCCATTCATGCCTTTTATTCTTTATTCTTTATTGATTTTTCTTTCAAGAAGCTAATCAGGGGAGACTGCCCTGGTGTGGTGACCAGTGGTGGCAATGTTACCCACAAGCACTTTCATAGAAATGAGAAGGCTAGCTCGTGATGATACCCCCTTTCTCTTGGCTATGCCACCAAGATCCACTACCATGGCATGGTAACCAGCTTCTAGTAGTGTCATACAACTAGGTGCCCTTAGACCTAATAGGCTAGCTCGTGATGAGACCCCCTATCCTTTGACTAGGTCTTGTTTTATTATTTTTTATGGGTCCCTTTGTTTCTTGCTGAGAATCCTTTTATTGCTTTCTCGGGGATCCCTAGGTGAAGCATCTTGAGGTTCTATTTTTAGGCTTTTATCTTTTGTTATCTACTTTTACCTTCTGGGCCTTTAGCCCCTTCTTCCCATAAGGTAAGGTGAATGCCTTAAATTATTGGCCAACCCAATGCCTAAACCAATGTAATGGGATGGATGAGCGGGAAATTTGATGGAAAGTGGTAAGTATGACATGAGCGAACGATGACTTTTTAGAAATCCCCCTAGTGGAAAATCAAAACCTATGGGAACAAGCTTACTAGGGAATCCTGTCATTCCCTTGAGAAATGGTCAAGTGGATAAGTATAATATCCAAGCACCCATTAGAAACAAAAATAACTAAATGCACATATTCAAAGGTTTTGAGGATCAGAGTGACACATACCATGATACCTGGAATCATTACCTCATGGAGCAAGACCCATTTCTTCTACAATACCATACCAAGGTGATGGATGCTACTGCTGCTGACAAGGTGGAGGTGTTGAAGAAAATAAAATATGGGCCCTCCAGGTCCATTCTCAAGTCGACCTGGCTCTCGATACTCCATGTCTAAGACCTGTAGGCCTCGAGACATAATCTCCTTAATTATCCCTAAAATGGGGGATAACATCTGGCTCCAACTCGGAGACATGTGCTCACCGTAGAGCACATGATAACCTCAACATCTCTGGCATAACCTGTAACCTAGTTGATCTCTACAGAAACTATTAGAAATCATTTGGGGTGGTGATATCACCCCCAGCTCATATATGTAAAAATGAAAGCAAGCATGTATACAAATGAGAAATCAAACTATTCTAGCATGAAATGCAAATGGTATATACAATGAATGGAAATGCCTACTTACCTGTACTTACTTGTTGGTTGGATGTTAAGTGTAGTGAAACAACCAGTGAAACAAATCCAACAATGCCCCACAATACCTGCCTTTGTGCTTCATCATAAATCAAAATAATGATAAGTCAAGCACAAAAATAACACGGGTTAGAGAATATATCATATGGTCATAAATAATAAAGTATAACTCATGGAGGCGGGTGGGAGGGATAAAATCATGCCAAATCATTGTATGAGGAAAGTGATCAATCCACTTCAGGAAAGGATCTTGGAAAGTCAAAGGTTCAGAAAACCAACTCAAAAGGTCTGCAAGCTGGATACCTAGGACATTCTCACAATCTGAAGCCTTGGAAGGGATTGACAAGGATCTAGTAGAAGAATGGAAAAATCCTAAGGGAAAGTTGAAAGCTAAGATGATAGACTTATTCTTTAAGTATTCAACCAACCCTTGGACTCAAGGGTTTGCCCCAGAGGAAAATCAATACAAAATACATGTCTCCCAACTACACCTCTAGAGACACAAAAAGTTAAAGAAATCAAAGGTGGTTGGAGAAAATTGTCACAAGGATACTTCTTCAAGCAAACAATGTCCTTAATCCTATCAAGACCTGAGCACAATGGTGGTTGATAATATTCTTTATGGAGAGAATCCAAGTGCTCAAAGGAGTACTCATCAAAACCCTCAAGATAAGACTGAAAATCATCAGGAAAACAAGGTACTAGGTCATCCTTGGGTGTTTGAAAAGTATGGGTAAATATATCATCTCCTTATTGCCACTGGTCAAAATCAAAAGCATCCTGTAGTGACAAATGTGAAGGCAACACTTGGAAATGATTCTCAATGTCATAAATGGGGTCCATACCAAAACCAACTACATCCCATTTACGTCTTCCGACATGTATGAACTCATCAATATTATCAACCATGTCTCTATCTGTATCATAACATGAAGGATTCAAAATATCCAAGGGCTTATCCATCTCCTCCTCATTTCCCAAATCATAAAGTAGAGAATCATCAAAATCTTGGAGAGGAGGGTAACTTATTATTTCTTCTTGTGCAGGAGATTTGAGAACTTGGATGTTTTCAACATGCATCATTGTTTCATCCTCATGAATTACCCCTTTGTCTTCAATTGTACAACAAGGAATATTTACTTCGTTCGAGGATTCCATTTCTCCTTCGCTTTTTGAATCATGGAACAAGGTGTCATCGAAATCCTGAAAAGGAAAGAAACTAACCTCATCGTCTTTTTGTTATGCAAGGGGAAAAGGCTCGTGGACGGCTTCATCAGATGGAGGAGCACAGGTTGATACTTCATCATTTTTTTTGGGTTCCATCTCCTCAACTATGTCTTAAACAATCCTATGTTGATCCATGGTTTATTCCCCTTCTTCTTGGAAATCAACAATAAAGTTCTCAAGGGAAACCAAAATTTCCATACTAAGAGTACCTGAGGTAAAGAGGTATATTATCTCGGATAAGGAGATGTTTTTCTCAATTCTTGCAGCCATGTTGTGAGCTTCATTGAGTGTCCTTGGGCCCCTTTTACTGAGGGGAAAACATAGATGCACCAAAAGTGCATGGGTATAGAGATGGACAATGTACTCGTCTTTAGGACGATGGATTTTAGGAATATGATATAGTGTGTTCTCAAACCTACCCTAGAAGTCTCTGAGGGTTTTATTTTCAGTTTGATTTATATCCTTGAGCCTTTTTAGTAATACTGAGATGTCTTCCAACTGAATACCCCATTTTTTGAGAAAGGTTTCTTCCAATTGTCCCATAGTTGTGATGATAGCATAGGGGAGGTTGTCATACCACTCCCTAGCATTGCAATAAAGGTTGGCAGAGAAATTTTTTATGACCAAGTCTTCAACATCATCAACGATAGGGTGGGATAGAAAGAAATCCCTGAATTTTCTCATGTGATAGTCGACTCTCTCCCTATCACCACTAGTAAATCTAGGGAGCAAAGTTTTGTATTCAAGGGGAATTTGTTGAGGGTATCGTGGGATATTACTCATGTCTAAAGGCTTGTAGTTTCTCGGATCCCATTGAGAATTCATGGTTGGCTTCATCATCAGTGGAGTCACTAGATAATTTTCTTGAAATTATCAAAGAAATAACGAAATCACCCTTAGTGGAGTCGCCAAGTAATCTTGTAAGAAAACATTCTTTGAGGAAAGGATTACCGAAAAGTGTCATCTTTGAGGAGAATTGACTCTGTGTTCCCCAACAACGGAGCCAAAATGTTATCACACATTTTTTAGTTGGAGTAAAGGATGGATGGAAGAAAGGAAAAGTAGTGAAATTGAGACTATCCTACCACCGTCACCTCAATAGGATAACTCTTTTTTTTTAGGGAGGTAGGCCTAGGGGAGATGTCCCTGGTGACCTGGGGTTCTGAGAAGACAAAGGCTTAATAAGGATAAGTATAATTTCCCCCCTCATAAGTCACCACTAATCAGAAATTTCACCTTAACAACCAATAAAGATAAAGATAACCAGAAGTGTACCTACCCGAGAACAAAGAAAGAAGAAAAATATATATATGCAAGATCACTTGCTGGTTAGTACTTCATATAATCAAGGAATTCTGATATAAAACAATTGATAGACACTATTGATGAAGAAAATCAATGTTTGTACAATAGAAATTGTTACACAATATTACTTCACAATAAATTCTAAATAAACTTCATAATGTGCAATGGCAATTTATCATCAATGTAACAATACTAGAAGTAGCGCTTTAGCGAATATTCCAATTGCTTTAAAGATACAAAAAATGTTGCAATGTAAAAAAATAACTCAAGTAGATGATAACAACATTAGGGTTAGCGAGTGTTAGTCTAAGCTAGGGTTAGAAGGATTAGTAGTTGTTCAAAGTATTGGATGTGTGTGTGTGTGTGATCAAGGTACTCAAACATAGAGGGTCTTAGATCAGTGTGTTATTAGGGCATATGGAGTCAAAATCACTGCAAAATGTTGAAGGTCTAAAATGATAGTGATAGGGATAAAGACAAGAGGTTTTGATGATGAAGTGTTTCTAAGGCAAGGCTTCAACAATCAAACCCTAGGGAAAATGGCTCACTAAGGTGTAGTAAACCTAGGCCTTAGTGCGTCTTCCTCCTTCTTTAGCTTAAAAGAAAAATTTAAACGACTAGCTTGAGTAATAAATGGCAAGGCTAAATACAAGAGAGTTTGATGATGAAATGTTGCTAAGGCAAGGCTTCATCAATCAAACCTTAGGGGAAAAAGGCTCACTAAGGCGTAGACACCCTAGGCCTTAGTGCTTTCTCCTCCTTCTTTAGCTCAATGACAAGACAAAATGACTAGGCTAGAAGAGTAAAAAGTAGAGTGTTTCTATGTCAAGGCTCTAGCATCTATATTCAACAAATAAAAATGGCTCCTAGCATAACTTAGTAGGGAAATGAAACAAGGACACCAATGTGTGATTGTTCCCTAGGGTTTTAATACAACAAATTATAATAAAAAAATGAAAGTAAAAGATACCATAACCCTTCGACAAAGAAGGATTGTAGAAATTCACTTACATCCACCAGGCATTCATATAGTCAAACCCTAGTTATAAACCTTCCACCAAGAAATTTCCAAAATAGCAAAGAAAAAGACTCCTTCAACAAGTGCACATCAAAATTTCAGCCAAAACCCTAAAGGAGGGCGCAAATTTCAAACCCCACCAAGAGTGAGTGAAAGATGATGAATAAAAAGAGAGTTTTTATCTCTTACTTATACAATACAAATGACCTTAATTAAAATTTAGGTCACCCA
Organism: Picea mariana; assembly: GCA_032191745.1. Lineage (NCBI taxonomy): Eukaryota > Viridiplantae > Streptophyta > Pinopsida > Pinales > Pinaceae > Picea > Picea mariana. The sequence goes on from JASDQU010104992.1 coordinate 38,366, forward strand.
AAGGCCGACAAAGCCAAATACATAATAATATTGTTTTAGATTAAATGTCATAAATTAAACCATAATCAAGAAAACGGAAATACTTCATGCCCTTTCTAGGGTGATGTTATCCCTTTTCAGGGCAACATTAGCCTCCTAGAGAAAAACGTTAGCCCTCCTTGGGCCTCTCCAAGCTGCCACACATGCCACAATTGCCACAACTGCTTCCCAAAATGTCCAGAAATGTTGGATGGTGTCATAGGAATCGTGGGTGATGTCATGGTCCTTCCAAGGCCAATGTCCCAGTGGAGAGGGCACAACCCCCCTAGGTAAGGCTCTACCATGCTAACTATGTGGAACATCCTCCTCATCTCTGGTAAAAACCCTCTATCTTGTCTCTACCCCTTGCTCGGGTCTCAACATCCATCTGGTGGGCTCTTCAGCCCCATGGAGGTTCGAACTAATAATCTCCCCATGTGTACCTATCCAATATAGTACTTGTCCATCAAGTATGATCCTACAAATCAACAGATATTCCCTCCATGGGCTCATAAGTCATAGGGATCATAGAAATGTTAATCACATCTAATCATCAATTTTATTAAACATGTGCATAAAACCCCTTTTACTCAGTCAAATGCTCAAAGACATTATATAAATTTGCAAGCAAAGTTTGGAGGAAGTGATAGGGCATCCTATTGGGATAGTGTTCACTAGATGTGGGAAATAAAATCCAAGTCATGTTAATGGGTGAGTTGGATAAGGGATGTCCTAACAAGGGGTGCAGTGATAGCAGGGAAATGCATGGCTTACCTGTGGGTTCCTTTCTAGAAGGCGAGTTGCACTTATCCTGAATGAAAATGTTTCCAAGCCCATTCATGACTTTTATTCTTTATTCTTTATTTATTTTTCTTTCAAGAAGTTAATCAGGGGACACTACCCTAGCGTGGTGACTAGTGGTGACAATGTTATCCATAAGCTCTTTCATGGAAATGAGAAGGTTGGATCGTGATGAGACCCCCTTTCTCTTGGCTATGCCACCAAGAGCCACTACCCTGGTGTGGTAACCAAATTCTACTAGTGTCATACGACTAGGTGCCCATGGACCTAATAGGTTGGCTCATGATGAGACCCCCTATCCTCTGACTTGGTCTTGTTTTATTATTTTTTATAGGTCCCTCTAT
>JASDQU010104992.1:89243-100785 GCA_032191745.1 Picea mariana
TTGATGGAAACACTCATGCTCTCCCTATCATCACGATCCCAATTTCTCTCCCCCTTTAACATCAATGGAAAAGGGTAGGGATTTCTCCCCCTAAGTTTAATTGCAAAAGGTAACTCTCTTCTTTGGGGCTGCTCCCCCTGAACATGTGGCACTCAATAATACTTCATCCTTATTTTTGGTCTTTGGTACTTTTTCTTCCTTGGAATCCTTTTGTGTGGCTTCTGTATTCTCTCTTTTCTTCATGTCTAGGATGTATATGTTGTTCGGTCTTCTTGTTGCAGTTGTAACCAATCTTCCTGAGTTATTTTCTCTAATTTTACATTTTTAGGAGTCAAACGTAAGAGTGTATCCTTGATCACACATTTTACTAACACCGAGTAGATTATGCTTCAAGTCTTCAACCAATAGGAAATTATTTGCTTTTACNGATGAATTTTTCTTGATCCCCGGTCATGTGTGAAGAGCATCCATTGTCTATGTACCATTCATCTTCTTCTCTACATTTTTCAGCAGTCAATGCTATTCGACAATATTCATTGTTTGGAAACTCTTTCCTTCTCCATATTGTGGTTGGCATAGGGACATTTTCATTCATACATCTACAATCGCATGCTTTGTGACCAAGATAATTACATTTGTAGCATACAATATTTTTGTCCATCAATGGAGAAAATGAATTATAACTTTTTTTGACAAATCCATGATTATTTCCATATCTTCTATTTACACCATTCATGTTTCTTATGTATTTGTTACTTTCATTGATTCTACAATTAATTGCCTTACGTCCAAAAATTTTGTAATTATAACAATGACCAAGAAAGTAATTTTGATACCTTGGAGTAAGTGACCTTCTTTTTGATGTAGTCCATCTGGGTTCATGATATACTCTTCTGTAGTTTCCTTCATATTGATTGAAGCTTCTTTGATTCCTGAAGGTAGGAGGTCTTCTTGGATATCCATCTCTTTTGTAATCATTCCTTCTTTCGGGTATCCTGGTCCACTTCTCATCAATTGTCTGTGTAGCTCTTTCTTCAATCTTCTTGTTGGTATTTGCATTTTCTTTGTATGAAGTTCCACCCTTGCATCCAAGATGTGTTAAATCTTTTAGCACTTGAGAGTTTCTTAACCTCTTCCTCAATGAGACAACTTCTTGTTCAAGTTTCCCACAATCTTCTTCTTTCTTCATCATTTGGACCTTCTTTACTTCTCCTATTCTTCTTGCTTCTTCTAGTAGAGTTTTCAAGGAAATGGTTTCTTCTCTTAGTTTATCAAAATCTTCTAATTGTTTCTTCAAGCTTGCAACTGTCTTTTCATAACTACCCAATTCACTTCTTAGTTTTCTACGTGTGTCTTTGAGCTTGCTATTTTCAATCTCAACATGCTTTAATTTTTTAAGATTCTCATCTTCTTGTTGAATCATTTATGCTTCATGATTTTCTTCTTCTTCATTGGAATTTTCTTATTTAGTGTCATCTCTTTCAATCCTTGGAAAAGGATATTCAAATTCAACATGTCCTACTCCTTCACAATTAAAGCAAAAGAACTGACCTCTATTTTCTTCTTTGAAATCTGAGATGTTGTAATTTGCTTCAACTTCTTATTCTTCTTCTGCTTCTTCCCTTGCATAAATGTCTTGTAGCTTGTCCCAAACATCTTTTGTTGATGCACATAATCCCATTGGATTTTACTGAATCTGTCAATCCATCCAAGATGGTATCTATTGCCAATTTGTTGTTCCTTTTTTCTTCCTTCTAAGCTGCAATCTTTGGTTTCTTCAAAGCATTGTATCCTAAAGCAACTGAGAACCAAACATCTGCCCCAAGAGATTTCAAGTAAGTTTCCTTCCTATTACTCCAGTATTCAAAATTTCTTCCATCAAATGGTGGAATCCCAATTGGAATGTTGTCTTCCACTTCTGCATAGGATCTTCCTTCCAGTGGTTAAAATGTACTGAAGGTAACCGCCTCCGATACGAATTGTTGATACTGAGAGGGGGGTGAATATGTATCAAGTACAATTTAAGACCTTTTTCAACTTATACTTAAACCATTCAATTATATCCAATTAGCAATGAACAATAGTATAAGAGTTACACCAATACACCACCATGCACAATATATGAGAAATAATCAATAGTTATTGTTCAAGGGAAGTAATGACTTCCAAAGGTAGCTANTTGTTCCTTTTTTCTTCCTTCTGAGCTGCAGTCTTTGGTTTCTTCAAAGCATTGTATCCTAAAGCAACTGAGAACCAAACATCTGCCCCAAGAGATTTCAAGTAAGTATCCTTCCTATTACTCCAGTATTCAAAATTTCTTCCATCAAATGGTGAAATCCCATTTGGAATGTTGTCTTCCACTTCTGCATAGGATCTTCCTTCCAGTGGTTAAAATGTACTAAAGGTAACCGCCTTCGATACCAATTGTTGATACTGAGAGGGGGGTGAATATGTATCAAGTAAAATTTAAGACCTTTTTCAACTTATACTTAAACCATTCAATTATATCCAATTAGCAATGAACAATAGTATAAGAGTTACACCAATACACCACCATGCACAATATATGAGAAATAATCAATAGTTATTGTTCAAGGGAAGTAATGACTTCCAAAGGTAGCTATAGCTTCCAAATGTAAAGAGAGGGATAAACCTCCAAGAGGAAGATAAAATCCTCCAATATCAAGAGAGGGTTTAACTCTCCATCCTTCCCCCTTCCTTCCACCCAAGAATATATGAGAGATAATAAAACTTTACATTAAATCATCACCATCAACCAACCATCACATAGAACCTGATAATGCTTCATGAGACTTCTTCAAATTCTGCAATTCTTAAATTATTGAAATACTCTGATCATATAGATAATATTACTCAATGTATTCTCTGAAACTTCTTCAAGTTTCACTCCTTGAATCCTCCCCAAAAAGAAGTTATAGAGAGAATGGTAGACCTTGTTCAATTTTGGTTTATTCAGGAGACCAAACTTGTACAGCATGCCCCGTGCTCAATATTTAACATCAGATATTGAAACTCTCACAAAGGAAACTAATGTTTGTACTCTTTCCATTTCAATTTTTCCCACTTCATTTGGATTCTCTATGAAGAATTTATGGCTATTTTACCCAGAACACCTATTTATTAACTAGCTTCAGGACTGGTCAAAAACCCTATCTTCCATAGAGTGTATCTCCATAATTATTGAGAATCAAGAGATGAAACTTTTACCACGGGTAACTTGATATGTATTCTCAATACCATAGCAATTTTACCATCTGAATCGTTCTAGAAAAAAATTTATAGCAAAAATGGTAAGATGACTTGAAAATAACATACCTTAGAACACATCACCAAAAGACTTCATCCTCCCTTGAAATCCGACTTTCTTTACTTCTGATTTCCTCTAAAATTCAACTTGTATATCAAATGAATGTATAATGATATTTATTTATACCATTTATGTCACTTCCTTTTAACATTAGGGCCGACCTGACACTTTCTTATTTTTTAATTATTTTCTTTAATTATCTTCAGGGCCTACATGTACTTCCTTCTTCAATTCACTTTGTCATATTCAAAAATTCATTTCTCCTCAACCATGAGGATCCACATGACATGCCACATACCACCGAAAACAACATGATGTATAATATCCATCCATGGGTGTTGTATCTTCATGTGCATTTTCCTTCATGTCCAAATACCTTCATCAATCTTGCGGTCCAAAACCCATGACTAGGGTTGACATCATTGACAACAACCAATCTTCCAACACCCCGTACATATTACCTTGGGATCATCATATGAACCCTCTCAAAGAAGAAGGTGCATAGGACTGTCGAAGCCAAAATTATTATTCTTCCTGAGTTTGCAATCTGTAAGTTGAGACTTCATGTAGTTTAGCATTGTCATACTCCAGTCAAACATAGTGGGTCTCAAGCATTCGACCCCATGTTTCATTTGGAACCGAGAAGCCAAATGAGAAGAGTTGGATCCTATGATCTACACCATAGTGTAAAGGATGACTCAGAGGCTCAAATTGGAAATTTTTTTGATGGGCACCAAAGATCCACTCTTCTCAATGCCGGCATCACAGTACTTGTGGATGTAATTGTTGATACTTCGCCCACCTCATCCTCGAGTTTGGAATTTTGGTACTTCCCCTCTCCTGGACAAACCAGTGGTAAAGTAGATATCTTATATAGTGATTTTCAATGATTTCCATACGAGCATAAAGGTTTCATCATTAGGGTGTCAATATTCAATCAAGAGATTTAGTAATCTCCATTGGTCCCTCATGCCACCAATTTGAAAAAACTTATACATGCCACATTCATGTAAAGATTGTTTGGCATCATCATCGTCAAAGACCACCCAGTCCACTTCTTCACATTCATTCTCTCTCCAGTGACCAAACATACTATCCAATTTCCAATAAAATTTAAGTTAGCATTTATTTTTGTAATATCCCCAAGCACGAGCCCCATTTGTATTTATGAATTGTAACATTTTTTGTAGGCTGGTGAGCCAAGCAATTATAAGCTGATAGGATTAATTGTTTATGAGGTCAGCGAGCCTAGGTGTTAAAGGCCAGGAGCTTGTTTTGTACATGTAAATATTCATATTATTAATATAGAAATATTGTTGCGTGTAGACCGACCACGAAGAAAGAGTATAGGGGCCTAAGCTCCACTAGGTTGGGTAAGGGAGAGGGGGCTGAGAGGTTGGAAATAAGGAGTAAGCTTAAGATATTAAGTCCAAGAATAATTTATTATTATTCTAAATGTTGATAGAATGATATGATTATATATTAAGTTCCTTTGGGAAGAGGGAATGACTTCCAAATGGAAAGGAACGTGCTTCATGAGCGACATGTGTCAGCTCAGGAACATGCAGTTTTAAGGGGGAATTCTTGTTGTTTGAGGGGGGGAATCACGAAGTTTTTGGGGGACACACCATTGGCTCTCACACTCTCACCATTATCTCCATTCTCTGACCAGTCGGCCACCTTTATCCTGACAAGTTCACTCACGCACCGAGAAAGCACACAACCATCCATTTCCACCATTGTTGAACCAGTGACCATCTTAAACCTTGGTAACTTTCGTGCACTAGTATTTTGCTGAGCCATCCTCTACCTTACCATATTTTTTCTTTTGCCTTCACCCTTGCCCATTTTTCTTAGGAGATGGATAGAAGAAACAGGTTGTCAGACCTGTGGTTTGCAATGGCGAGATGTTAGGCCTGTATATTGAAGAGGTAGGTTGTCAAGCCTTTGAGAAACTCTCTCTAGGTGAGAGAGTGTGCTAAGGGAGTGAATTATCTTGGAGGGAGTCCAGTAACAACTACAGATCTGTGAGATTTCTTGGTCGGCCAGTTGTTGAAGCCCCAGAAGGGAGGTGGAGTAGTCAATGAACTATGTGACAGTGAAGGTGTATACTCCTGGGGTGGGACAGGCATCTGGGGAATGAGAGTTTGTGAGCAGTGGGCGTAAGTGGCTCCTGAGAGAATCCTTCATGTTGAACTGTGTGAAATTCCTTTTAGCATTTTCAAACCTAGGAATCCATTGCCCGGTGGAGTTTAGTCCCAGCTTGGGGGTGAACCACTACTGAGAGTGATGAGCAATGTGGTCTAAGGCTGGGAGGTTCATGGAAGGTCTGCACACAGTCGATGGTCTTCACAATCCAAAGATAAGTATCAATTCTGTATTTAATGATGTTTTTTGTGCATGTTTGTGATTCTTACAATTTTACCATCTGTTTTCGTTGCATGTATGATTTATGGTCAATTTCGCATGATTTAGTATAGTAGTAGTATATTTTACTGCCTTTTATTTCATTAGAAATGCATGTAATATATATGTACTCTGGGGTGAACAATTAACCTGCTATCAGAGGTTAGCAGTCTATTGGTGGTGTTACATGGCCCAGCCTGGGTGGTCAGGGCTGCCAAAAAATGGTATTACAGTGAAATTTCGGAGTGACATTTCCCGACCTGTTGGTGGCTAGGGACGTTACAATATGGTATCAGAGAAGAGTAATGTTTCCTGTGTGACGTTTCCCGGCCTGTTGGTGGCTGGGGACGTTAAAAATTAGTATCAGAGCCATGGTTTCAACACTAAGCCTGGATGGACCATGTTAGTGGAAGATGAAGCAAAATTTTCAAAAAAGAATTGTTGTCAAAATAGACAAAATTGAAGTTCAGAGCCCAGTTTTCAACACTCAACCTAAATTAAGCCGTATAAGTGGTTATGGAATCAAAAGATCAGAGAAAATTTTTGTTAAGAAGGTTGAAATTTGAATTTAGAGAATTCCATATTTCCAAGAGAACACATTGGCCATGATTGGAAGCTTAGGAGGTATAGCGGTTCAAGAAAGATAACAGAGAAAAGAGACTGCAATAACTGGGGGTTTCGAACCGCAAGGTTTAAAGTTGAACCGTCATATCGAGCGAATATTAAATCAAGGTCCTCAGATCTCATTGAGGGGAGATTGACGGTGGGGAACCGTTGCAGAAATCGCAAGAGAAATTAAAGTGTGAACAAGTTGAGACTCCACAATCCCTAAAGATCATTGATCTTGCTAGATCAACATATCAACTATGGATATAGATACCACTACGGACGAGCATCTTTGTATTGCAAGGATTGGGAAGGAAACTAAAGCGTGAGCAAGTTGATTTTCCGCAACCACTCTTGGACGTTGATCTTCATGATTCATTAAAACACGACTTTTGATCTTGAAAAGTGAGATAAGAGCCCAAATGTTAAGTCGAGGTCACAGCCCTCGGTCACGTGTAGAGAAGACAGAGCAAACTTCATGTATTTATTTTTCGTCGATCCAAGCAAGGAACACGTGTCATCAAGTTAGCTTGTTTAGGAATACAACGTTCAGGAGAAATGGAGTGTGTTGATGTGCAAAGTCTCGAAGTCTAGATTTAATCCGGTCGTTCTCCACAAGAGACACGTGTCAGAAGATCGACTTTTTCGAGAGTTGCGTTCAGGAGAAATGCGTTATGCTAAGGTGAAACCTCCTGAAGCCTGAAGTCTTGGAGTGACGTGGCCTTCTGATGTCACCAGGGATTACATACACACATGGGATGTGTGCCATGTGTCAGTGACTTAAGAACCATGGTAAGATGGAAATATAGTCAGGACATGTCATATGTCACCCACGTGATTGGACCATGTGTCAACTTTGTGTGTCCTGTCGAGTGGCACTCCTGGTGGTGGCACAAGGTAGTTAAGAATGATGAAGAAATTAGTTGGATCGGGCTCGCATTAATTTTGGTCACGATCTATCAAGATCGAGGGTCGATAGGCATTGTGGAGATCCAAGTTGCACGATAGATAATTCTACAAGGTGGTCCCGCAATCCAAACCACAGTTTTCAAGAAGGGGTACATGTCAGTGTGGGGCCAGTTGCAGAATGATCAACAAGTTACTCCAAAACCATCGACCCATGTCTCCGCAATTGGAAAAGTATAAAGTTTGATGTGACATTTTCTGCATTTATTATTTTGAGCACGAAAGCCATGGGCCCCAGTGGATGCATGGGGCTAGATCGTGAAGTCCGAAGACTAGACACTCCTCGTGATGGAATGGGAGGAAGAAACCCCTGAAGTTTTGTTACGTTGAAGTAAAGTGACGTGATGATGTCACCAGAGTGACGTGGAAGTATGAGGAGACTCATGGTTTGAGATTTATGGGTTGTGCAAAGGTGGAATCATCTGAAGTTCTGGAGCCCCGAAGCTCCAAAGTCTTGGAACCCCAAATCTTGGATTTCCATAGCGAGTATCATCCATTGGATGCTAGGAAACATTGACTGTTGATCCACCCTACTTCGTGAGTTCACCAATCCGGCACTCTGAGAGATTTTTTGTGATGAGCTTTGAAATTCGTCGAAGCTCGGAGCCCGAAGTTTCAAAGCTCAAGATAAGCGCCCAAAATAATAAGCACTGGGTCATGTTCATGATCACATGCAAACCAAGGGCTAAAGAAAAGGGGATAGCACAAGAAATTTGTGGCAGAAAAAAATTGGGCTTAGAAATTAAAGCCAAGGGGTTCTTAACCGACCAAGACCTACAAAAAATGGAATCTAATATTGTTTTGTTGAATCAGATTGGTTTATTGTGGAAAATTATTAAAGTCTAGTAGCCTAACAAAATTTCAGTTGACTGCACATTTTGCAAAGTTAACGATTGTCAGAACCAAACCGAATTGTCGCTTAGTGCAGAAAAATGGGGAAGGCGCAGGGTGCTTACAGTTCTGAAAATGAAGTTAGAGGAATGGATGTCTATATAGGAGTTGAAGGATCGAACTCCAATGGGAATGAATAAGAGATAGATAAGGAAGGAAACATGATGAAAATCATTGAAAATTTGCAGAAAGATGTCCAGACTCACCGATCAAATAACATAAATCTCATGAAATCCAGGGAACAACAGGGGGAATTCAACATAAAGTTGATGCAGACCCTGAAAATAATAGAAAATAAATTGGATAAGGAGACTGAATCTAGTAAATTAGGAAGTCATAGGTTCGATGATGAGAAGATAGCATCAAGGAGTGTTGGCAAACACCATCATCACTCCCAAGGACACTCCAAGAGGAGGGAACACAGTAGTTCAAGTCCATCTCCTACCAGAAATCATAGGAGATCTGGAGTGGATGAACTGAAGGGTGAAATGAACAAGATTAAACCTCCTACGTTTGACAGAGATCACCAGAAGGAGGAAGATGTTGAGACATGGCTTCTTGGCATGAGGAAATATTTCCAACTGCAGAATTACTCCTCTCATGCAGAAGGAAGAATTGCAATGTATCAACTGAAAGGAAAAGCATCCATGTTGTGGGACCAGCTTGTGCAGGTACAACATATCAAAGAGAAGAATGTTACCTGGAGGGAATTCAAGAAACACTTTGAAAAGAAATACTTAACTAAGAGATACTATGACAGAAAGATGAAATATTTCTTTGAACTCAAATTGGGCAGCATGACTATAGATGAATATGAAAGAATATTCCTAGAGAAGTTGAAGTATGTCCCTTTCATAAAAGATGAGACTATAAAAATCCAAAGATATTTGAGTGGAATTCCATTTTTCCTGAGTGACAAAATCCAATATGATGATCCTAAAACTATGGAAGAAACCATAAGGAGAGTGAAATGATTATATGATCAACATAAAGGAAAGCCTACTTTCCAAAGATCTTAGGAAGACAAGAAGAAGTTTAAGAGGGAAAAAAGGTAGAAGGGGAACAATCCACCCTTTTTCAGGAATAATCCTCAAAGACAACCAGTGTTTAGAGAGCCCAGGATGGTTGAAGTAGGTGGACAAAGGCCAAGACAGCCACCTATGCAATGTTGGGGTTGTACAGGGGATCAAAAGTATAGATATTTCCCTCACAAAAGTGACAAAGTGAGAGTTGTCCACAATGTTCAGCAAGTAGAAACAGTGGAGAACATGGGTAATAGAATACCAAGGATCTATGCAGCCCTGGACAACAAGCAAGCCAAGTTTCAATCACACATGATTGAAGTTGAATTTATGATCAATAACCATACCTTTACTATTTTAATTGATTCAGGGGCTAGTCATAGTTATATAGATCCCAAGGTAGTGGAAAGGTTGTGATTTCCAAGGAACAAACATGTGAAATCTTGGTTGGTGCAGATGGCTACAGGAGCCAAGAGAAAGGTTGTTGAGTTGGTTAAATCATGTCCAGTGAGCATGAATGGACTGAGTACCAAGGAACATTTGAACATCTTGCCTTTGGTATCGTATGATTGCCTGATTGGTATGGATTGGTTGGACCAACACCATACCATCTTAGACTATCCTAACAAGGCATTCACTTTCCTATATGAGGAAGGAAATCGGAAAACATTCCAAGGAATTCCCAAGGAAGTTACTGTCAAAGAAATTTCATCAATGCAGCTGAAGAAATGCTACAAGAAAGGATGTCAAATATTTGCAACTCATATGGAGGAAGAATCTAAGGATAAGGTACCAATTCTGGAGGACAATGCAGTCCTGGAAGATTTTGAAGATGTGTTCATGGAGGTACCAGAACTACCTCCAAAGAGTGATAATGATTTCTTTATAAATTTGATGCCTGGAGTAGCCCCAATGTCAAAGACTCCCTACAGAATGAGTACACCAGAGCTGAAGGAACTGCAAATGAAGCTTGAAGAGGTTATCAAGAAGAGGTATATACGCCCAGGTGTATCACCTTGGGGTGCCCTAGTATTGTTTTTAAAGAAGAAATATAGGACATTGAGATTGTGCATCGACTTCAGATAGTTTAATAAAGTAACTATAAAGAACAAGTATCCTCTTCCAAGGATTGATGATCTCTTTGATCAATTGAAGGATGCAAAGATATTTTCAAAGATAGATCTCAGGTTAGGATATCATCAGGTAAGGATTAAAGAGGAAGATATCAGAAAGACCACCTTCAGTACAAGGTATGGTCATTATGAGTTCACAGTGGTGTCATTTGGGTTGTCAAATGCACCAGTTGTTTTTATGTGCTTAATGAATGGTGTTTTCTGGGAATATTTAGACAAGTTTGTCATTGTCTTTTTCGATGACATCCTTGTATATTCCAAGTGAGAGGAAGCACATGAGCATCATTTGAGGATGGTGTTTCAAGTGCTAAGGGAGAATCAGTTGTATTCCAAATTGAGCAAGTGCTCATTTTATCAAAACAAAATTCGTTATTTGGGGCATATCATATATGAAGAAGGGATAGCAATGGACCCTGAAAAGATTGAGGCCAATAAAGGGTGGAAAGCACCTAAGAATGTGACAGAAGTCGGATCCTTCATGGGTCTAGCTAGTTACTATAGAAGTTTCATTGCAGGGTTCTCGAGAATATCTCACCCCATCACTTCCTTGCAAAGGAAGGGGAAGAAATTTCAATGGAGAGAAGAATGTGAAAAGAGTTTCCAGCAATTGAAGCAACTGTTAACCAATGCTCTAATTCTGAAGATCGTGGATCATAATGAAGACTTCATTGTATGCACATATGCATGTAAAGAAGGACTGGGTGGAGTCCTCAGTCAAAATGGGTTTGTTGTATGTTATGAATCAAGGAAGTTGAAAGAGCATGAAAGGCTCTATGCCACCCATGATTTGGAATTGGCAGCCATAGTGCACGCTTTGAAGAATTGGAGGTACTACCTCATGGGAAAGAGGTTTGAGATGAGGACAGACCATAATGGTCTGAAGTATTTGTTTGATCATCCTACCTTGAATGCTAGGTAGAGTAGATGGTTGGAATTCCTATGTGAGTATGACTTTGATATCAATCACATCAAAGGAAACGAGAACAAAGTGGTTGACGCACTCAGAAGGAGAGCGCATGAACTGCATGCTACATGTTGGAGAAATTTCTATTTTCAACACACTAGTTCAGTGGGAGTTAACTGACTAGTTCTATTTTAGAATTTCTATTTTTACCATCACTATTATGCATGCATGCATTCCTAAGGAAACCTAACTGCTTGATTTCTTTTCTTAATTATGGAATGCTTTT
>JASDQU010104992.1:103887-114512 GCA_032191745.1 Picea mariana
TCATTCATTGTATCATATTGATCATGATCTATGTATCAATCATCAGCTCATTGGAGTAGTGTGAATATATTTTCTCATTCCTCCATATTGAATCTCTCTTCCTTTCTTGATAAGATTTGTTTGTACTTGATTTAGTTAGATCTCCTGTGTAGGTTTCCATGAAACACTTGTAAATTTTCAGACCCCAACACAGTTTCAATCTCACTGATTTTTCAGCCAATGTTTAATGCCCAAACCTTGTTTTATATCAGCAATTAAATACACAGTAGAAAATTAATTTCAGAACTGAAACATGAGGATTCTGAACATCGTTTATAACGCAGAAATAAATATCAGCAACACATAAAACTCAGAAAATATTGACACAGATATTTTCGGTCTAACTTTGACCTTGGAAAAACCCACAAGGGGAAAACCAGTGAGAGAGGGAGATTTTTATTATTTAGGAGCTTCAGATAATTCTGTTACAGCATGTTCAACTTCATAAATTTAAATGAAAAAATTATCTCGATAACCATGCCAAGTCTTCACACAGGAAAATGAGCCAAAATCCTCAAATTTTGTTCCATAATTTTCTGCAGTCAAATACAGGTCTACTCCTCGATTTTTGTGCCTCCAAAATGTTGTACGGTCACCTTGAAATTCGTTCCAACTACCTCATCCAAAAATAGTGCAATAAATGTTGTATAATCACCTTGGGAAATGTGCCAACACTTCCAGAAAACAACACAACACCTTCACCTCAAAATCTGTGCCTAAATATCAGTCGTACAGAATCCGTACAGTACAGACTGTACTTTTTGCCTCGATTCTTGTGCCTTTTTCCTGTTGTACAGAATTCAAAAATCTGTACAATACGGCATCTCTGCTTGGACTGTACCTTGCCTCGATTTCTATGCCTTCTCTTCTTGTTGTATGGCCTTCTCAATTCGTATAGTATGGCCTACCTTCAATGTTGTCCTTGCTACCTCGATTTTTGTGCTAGTTTGTAGCCTTGGAATGCATGCCCTAGCTCTGTAGAAATGGATTCCTCTCCAAACTCGAAAATTCTCTCTCTCTTGCTCTCTCAATAATGAATCAACAACCCAACAATGGGTGCACCCTCTAACCCTAATCGACCTCATGAGGTAGGTGAGGCGTTTTCTAATCCAATGGCTGAGATTAGATTAGATGAGTGGCTAAGATTAAATGTCTCTTCATTCACCCTCACTAAAGTCATAAAGTCACCTTTTAATTTGCATCTCACAAATTAAATGACTAAGGCCCACATTAGGCACTTTCTCACCCCTTAGGCGCCTAGGGATGAGAAACACTTGCCTAGGTACTTTATTTAATTAAAAATTTAACACTCCCTCTTACCGAGGAAAGTGTTACTCACCACTCCAAGCTTGTCCCTGAAAAATACAAACTTGCCTTCGCCCAATGCCTTGGTGAGTATGTTTGCAACCTGCTCCTCTGTAGATATGTATTGTAGCTCCACATCTCCTCTCTGAACATAGTCATGGATGAAGTGATAACGAATCTCGATATGCTTAGACCGGTAATGAAAAACTGGATTCTCCAAGAGTTTAATGCAACTCTGATTATCACAGTAAATCATATTAGGCCTCAACTACACATCGAACAATCCCACTAGCATCTTGCAAAGCCAAAGGGCCTCACAACTAGCCTGATTGGCTGTCATATACTCAGCCTCTACAGAACTCAAAGCCATTGACTTTTGTTTCCTACTAAACCAAGACACAATTGTTGATCCCAATCCAAAACAACATCCTGAAGTGATTTTCCTGTCACTGACACATCTTGCCCAATACGAGTCTGTATAGCCAACCAGACGAACTCCATATCCTCTCTGATAGTCTAGACCATAATCTACCATACCACAAAGATACCTGAGCACATGTTTTGCTACCACCCAGTGCACTCTCCTAGACTCCACCATGAACTGACTGAGAGTGTTGACAGCAAAACAAATATATGGCCTGGTATTGACCAAATACATCAATGACTCGATCAACTAACGATACAAAGTGGAATCCACCAACTGTGACTCGGAAGCATGTATCTTCTTCCAGTTGGTAATCATGGGAGTGTTCATGGGCCTACTATCCTCCATATTAAATCTACTCAGAATGTCACACACATACTTCCCCTGTCCCAAGAAGATGTGTCCAGGCTCCTGCCAAACCTCCAATCCTAAAAAGTAATGCATCGGTCCAATGTCAGTCATCTCGAACTCTGAAGCAAGGCTTTCCTTTCAGTTGCTGAAGAGTCTCTCTACCCCTGTAATGAAAAGATCATCCACATATAGCATAATAATGAGAGGATCCTCTCCAACCACAACGAAGTATAGGTTGGGATCCGCCTCACTCTTCTCAAAACCCAAATGGTGAAAATAGGCATCTATCCTCGAATACCCAACTCTGGGAGCTTGTTTCAGCCCATACAATGCCTTCTTCAGTCTACACACATGAGACTCTCTCCCATGCACCTCAAATACCAATGGTTTCTCAATATACACCTCCTCCTCAATAATACCATTCAGAAATGCGGTCTTCACATCCATCGGGTGGATCTTCCAACCCATCTCTGCTACAATGGAGATCACTGCCTTGATCGAAGTGTATCTAGCAATCAGTGCAAAGGTCTCATCATAGTCAACTCCCTCAACCTGTGAAAAACCCCAAGCCACAAAATGAGCTTTGTACTTCTCAATGCTACCATCTGCAGCACGCTTTAGTTTATAGAGCCACCTGGAAGTCACCACTGACTTCCCCTCAGGTCTAGAAACAACTTCCTAGACATCGTTCTTCATGATGGAATTGTACTCTTCCATCATGGAATCTCTCCATACCTGTCTACCAGTGGCCTCCTCAAAAGTGGAAGGCTCAGACTCCTGAATAATACTCACCATCGCAATGTAGTTGCAAAACGTCTCAGGAGGTTTACTCTCCCTCACTGTCTGTCTGGGATTCCCCACTAAACCCTGTGCCTCCCTCAACATGTCCTGAAGCCACTTGAGCTTCCTCCTCTCTAAAGTAGTGTCCGGTGGAGAGGAATCTCCCTAATCAACCCCATCTTCTGAAGACAATGATCCTGAAGTATACTCTGAAGTACTCAATCCTAAAACCTCTGGACCAGCAGCCTGTGAACCTGAAACATATGGCTCTGTCACCTATGAACCTATCATCCCCGAAACTGGTGGCCCCGAAATATGAGTCACTGTAGTCTTCTGTGGACTCACCTGAATCTGTGGTGAATACTGCTCACCCTTCTCTATCCCTCTAGACTTCCTAAAGGCTATGTCCTCCTCAAATATGACATCCCTCCTCAAGACAGTCCTCCTCAAGGAAGGAAGCTATATACGGAAATCCTTTGAAGTCTCACTGTACCCAACAAAGTTCCCTCTCTCTGTCGTGGGCTCCAACTTTGTCCTCTTCTCACAAGGGACATATGAATATGTGATGCACCCAAAAATACAAAGGTTCCCCACCTCAGGCTTCTTCCCAGAAAAAGCCTCCTCAGGAGTCATGCTCCCCACAGCCTTGTGGGGAATCCTGTTTTGCAGATAAACTACAATGTAGCATGCCTCAGCCCATAGAAATAGTGACATCCCCTAATCATGTAGCATGGCTCTCACAACCCTGACAATGGCCTTGTTTTTCCTCTCTGCAACCCCATTCTGTTGCGGGTTGTAAGGAACAGTCAACTCCCTCCTGATGCCCTCTCCTCCACAAAAGTCCATGAACTCCTTGGAGGTATACTCACCCCCATTGTTCGATCTTAGGACTTTGATTTTCTTCCTTGTCTGATTCTCCATAAGATCTTTGAAATCTTGGAACCGACTGAAGACCTTTCCTTTGGTCTTCATGAAGAAAATCCAGGACTTCTGAGAGAAGTCATCAATGAATGCAACATAGTATAAGGAACCAGTCAATGATGTCGAAGACATTGGGCCACATACATCTGAATGTATAAGATCAAGAATCCCTGCTTCTCTACTGTCACTGCTCGGAAAATAAGTCTTGGTGTACTTTCCCAAAGCACACCCCTTGCACAACTCATGGTGCACTGAACTGAAATCTAGAACTGCTGTCACCATCTCCCTCATAACTCTCAAAGCCCCATGGTGCAAATGTGCCATCCTCCTGTGCCATAGCTCACATAGGTCACTTTTTTTGGTAGTATGAATCAATGCTCTCAATGGCTGGAAAAAAACTTGTACAGCCTCTCATGTCTAGTACCAATCACTTTGGCCGAAGTGATGCTAGACCCTCCGGGGAAAATAAGCACCTGCCCATCACAGAATAAGACCTCATAGACCTTATCCTAATTAGTATAAACTGACACTAAGTTCTTCTTCAAGCCTGGAACATATAGAACCTCTTTCAAAGTCATGGTAGGCAAAGACTCCCTCTGAAATGATACAGTCCCACTACCAACCACCTTGACCTCCCGGTCATCTCCAAGCACTACCTCAACATTTCCCATCTCTATGAGGTCTGTCAAGTGCTCACGAACCCCTGTCATATGGCTAGAGGCACCACTATCAATATACCAAGTATCTGTATGAGTGGTCCTCATGGATAGACACACAATCAAGGAAAATTCCTTGTCAAACTTGGTGGAAAACTCTTCCACCTCTGCTGAAGTTGTTGTTTGTTTCTTGTTCTTGTTCAAACACTGACTTGCATAGTGCCCAAACTTATGGCATGCAAAGCACTTGAATTTTCTCATGTATTTCTTCCCTTCACCCTCGGGCTTGTGTCCTCCCTTTGGACCCTTTTTGAACTTCTTCTTTCTAGTGGTAGCAAGAGTCACATTCTCCTCCCCATGACCTGTAGATGAAATACCATGTACATAACCTCTTCGGGTCTCCTCCTGAACAAAGTCATCCCAAAGACGTTCCTAACCAAGAAGCTTCTCCCTAGAAACAATGCCCTCCACAAAAACAACCCATTGTTTGGAAACTCCATTCAATGTTGTTCTTACAAGATCACTGTCAACTATGGCTTCCCCTATAGCTCCAAGCTCATCCCTCACCTATGTCAATCTAGTAAGGTATGTGACCACATTTTCAGCCTTGGTCATTTTTATGATCTTTAGTTTTTCCCTCAAAACCATTTTTCGGTTCTCATTTGTACTCTGGTACAATTTAGTCAAAGACTACCACATCTCATAGGCATGTGTCTTCCCCGTCAAGTGAGGAATTAAATTATCCTTGATGGCATAAAGAATAAACCTCTTAGCCTTGATACTCTTCTTAGTGTAAGCTGCAAGAAGAGTAGCATCAGTATGTACCACACTAGGATGAGTAGTGGTATTTTCCACAATGTCCCACAACTCATTTTCTTGCAAAAGCAAGATCATCCTCTCCTTCCAAGCACCAAAATTTGTTTCCCCATCAAGTATGTCCTCAACTCTCAAACCTATAGTCATTTACCCTTTTCTAATGAAAATAATAAATTCAAAAATCTGCCCTGTGAAGTGACTGTTGTCCCAACTTTCTGACTGCTGAAATCTCTGCTTCTTTTCAACTCAGCTCTGATACCATGTAAATTTTCAGACCCCAACACAGTTTCAGTCTCTCTGATTTTTCAGCCAATGTTTAATTCCCAAACCTAGTTTTATATCACCAATTAAATACACAGTAGAAAAATAATTTCAGAACTGAAACATGAGGATTTTGAACATCGTTTATAACACAGAAATAAAATATCAGCAGCACATAAAACTCAGAAAATATTGACACGGATATTTTCGGTCTAACTTTGACCCTGGAAAAACCCACAAGGGGAAAAATAGTGAGAGAGGGATATTTTTATTATTTAGGAGCTTCAAAGAATTCTGTTACAGCATGTTCATCTTCAGAAATTTAAATGAAAAACTTATCTCGATAACTGTGTTAAGTCTTCACACAGGAAAATGAGCCAAATCCTCAAAATTCTTGCCAGAATTTTCTGCAATCAAATATAGGTATGCTCCTCGATTTCTATGCCTCCAAAATGTTGTACGGTCACCTTGAAATTCATGCCAACTGCCTCAGCCCAAAAAAGTGCAATAAATGTTGTATGACTGCCTTGGGAAACATGTCGAAACTTCCAGAAAACAGCACAACGCCTTCACCTCAAAATCTGTGCATGAATATCAGTCGTACAGACCGTACGGAATATGTACAGTACGGATTGTACTTTTTGCCTCGATTTTTGTGCCTTTTTTTCTGCTATACGAAATTCAAAAATCCATACAGTATGACCTCTCCGCTCGGACTATACCTTGCCTCGATTTTTGTGCCTATTCTTCTTTTTGTACGACCTGCTCAATCCATACAGTATGGCCTGCCTTCAATGTTGTCCTTGTTGCCTTGATTTCTGTGCTATTTTGCAGCCTTGGAATGTGTTCCCTAGCCCTGCAGAAATGGCTTCCTCTCCAAACTCGAAAATGATCTCTCTCTTGCTCTCTCAACAATGAATCAACAACCCAAAAATGGGTGCGCCCTCCAACCCTAATCGACCTCATGAGGTAGGTGAGGATTTTTCTAATCCAATCACTGATATTAGATTAGATGAGTGGCTGAGATTAAACGTCTCTTCATTCACCCTCACTAAAGTCATAAAGTCACCTTTTAATTTGCATCTCACAAATTAAATGACTAGGGCCCACATTAGGTACTTTCTCACCCCTTAGGCACCTAGGGATGAGAAACACTTGCCTAGGTACTTTATTTAATTAAAAATTTAACAACACTGACACTACAGCCATTATCATGTATCAGACAGATCTTAAAGGCAGAATTTCTAAAGCTGCAAATTCATATTTGCAATACATGGAATTGGTAACAAAATTGCAGCAAGGTAAAATGCAGCAAAAGGTTGAGGATTATGAGTTAGGAATTGATGGAATCCTTTGGTATAGAAAGAGAGTCTATGTACCCAATTATTCGAAATTGAGGAGTGAAATTTTAAAAGAGATGCATAATGTGCCTTATGTAGGACACCCAAGATATCAGAAAACAATTTCAGCATTCAAGAGCCAATATTATTGGACATGCATGAAGAAGGAAATTGTTGAATACATAACTAAATGCTTAGAATGTCAAAGGGTCAAGGTTGAGCATAGACACCCAGCTATATTACTGCAACCATTACCCATTCCTAAGTGGAAGTGGGAAGTGGTGGCAATGGATTTCATCACAGGATTACCCAGAAAAAACAAGCAACATGATTCCATCATGGTGGTGGTGGATAAGCTTACTAAAGCTGCCCATTTTATTCCATTGGAAACTACTCACAAGGAAGCTAATGTTGTTGATATCTATATGAGGGAAGTAGCACGATTGCATGGCATACCCAAGAGAATAGTGTCTAACAGAGACCCGAAATTTACCTCCAATTTTTGGAGAGGGTTATTCAAGGGGTTCAGAACGAACCTAAACTTCAGCACAGCCTATCATCATGAGTCTGATGGGAAAATAGAAAGGGTGAACCAAGTGATAGAAGGCATGCTAAGGATGTATGTGATGGAAAAACCATCTAAATGGGAGGATTATCTAAACTTGGTAGAATTTTCTTACAACAATGGGTATCAAGCATCATTCAAGATGAGCTTGTTTGAAGCACTTTATGGAAAAAAGTGCAACACACCAATAAGTTGGGACAACCCAGCTAATAGAGCAATAATTGGGCCAGAGTTGCTCAAGGAAATGGAAGAGAAAATGTTGAAGATCAAACAGAATTTGAAGGATGCCCATTACAGGCAGAAAATTTATGTTGATAAGAACATAACCCACAAGGATTTTAAAGTGGATGATCATGTTTTCTTGAAAGTAAAAGCCAACAGAAGTTCCCTGAAGTTGGGAAACGGTTCCAAGCTGGCAACCAAATATTGTGGACCATTTGAAATCCTAGAAAGGATTGGACCAGTTGCTTATATGATTTCATTCTCTGCATCCATGACTGTTCATAATGTATTTCATGTTTCATTGCTCAATAAGTATATACTTGATCCTATTCATGTGATTGATTGGAATGTGATTTATGTGGAGCAAGAAGGCGCCTTATAAGTGCATCGGGTGCACGTATTGGATCGAAAGAGCAAGCAACTCCGAAATCGAGTGATAGGGCTTGTAAAGGTCCATTGGAACTCATACGATCTTGAGGACGTGACATGGGAGCATGACGATGATATGCGGGCAAAATACCCACATATTTTTTAAGATTTTGAAAATCTTGTTGATACTATGTAAATAAGTTGCACTGAGGACAGTGAAAAAATAAGGGGAGGGGATTGTAATATCCCCAAAGACGAGCCCCAGCTATATTTATGAATTGTAACATGTTTTGTAGGCTGGTGAGCCAAGCACTTATAAGCTGATAGGATTAAGTGTTTATGAGGTTAGTGAGCCTAGGTGTTAAAGGCCAGGAGCTTGTTTTGTACATGTAAATATTCATATTATTAATATATAAATATCGTTGTGTGTAGACCGACCACGAAGAAAGAGTATGGGGAACTAAGCTCCACTAGGTTGGGTAAGGGAGAGGGGGCTGAGAGCATGAAAATAAGGACTAAGCTTAAGAGCTTAATTCCAAGAATAATTTATTATTATTCTAAATGTTGATAGAAGGATATGATTATATCCTAAGTTCCTTTGGGAAGAGGGAATGACTTACAAATGGAAAAGAACGTGCTTCATGAGCGACATGTATTATCTCAGTAACATGCAATTTCAAGGGGGAATTATTGTTGTTTGAGGTGGAGACTCATGGAGGTTTGGGGGGACACACAGTTGGCTCTCACACTCTCACCATTCTCGCCATTCTCTAACCATTCGACAACATTTATCCTAACAAGTTTACTCACGCACGGAGCAAGCACGTAGCCATCCATTTCTGTCATTGTTGAACCCATGACCATCGTGAACCTCGGTAACTTGCGCGCACTGGTATTTTTTTGAGTCGTCCTCTAACTTACCGGAGTTCTTTTTTTTCCTTCACCCCTTCCAGTTTGTCTTAGTAGCTGGATAGAATAAATAGGTTGTCATGCCTGTGATTTGCAATGGCGGGTTGTCAGGCCTGTAGATTGAAGAGGCAGGTTGTAATTCTTGTGAGAAAATCTCTCCAGGTGAGAGAGTGTCTTGAGGGAGTGACTTATCCTAGAAGGAGTCCAGTAACAACTACAGAGCTCTGAGAGTTCTTGTTCAACATGTTGTTGAATCCCCAGAAGGGAGGTGGAGTAGTCGATGAACTATGTGACAGTGAAGGTGTATACACCTGGGGTGGGACAGACATGTGGGGAATGAGAGTCTGTGAGCAGTGGGCATAAGTTGATCCTGAGAGAATCCTTGCAGTTGAACTATGCGACATTCCTGTTAGCCTTTCCAAGCCTAGGAATCCCTTGCCTGGTGGAGTTTAGTCCCAGCTCGGGGGTGACCCACTACTGAGAGAGATGAGCAGTGTGGTCTAAGGCTGGGAGATTCATGGAAGGTCTGCATGCAATTGGTGGTCTTCACAATCCAAAGATAAGTATCAATTATGTGTTTAATGATGTTTGTTGTGCATGTCCATTATTCTTACAATGTTGCCATGTGTTTTCGTTGCATGTATGATTTACGATCAATTTCGCAAGAGTTAGTATACTAGCAGTATATTTTATTGTCTTTTATTTCATTAGAAATGCATGTAATATATATGTACCCCGGGATGAACAATTAACCTGCTATCAAAGATTAGCAGTATCTTGGTGGTGTTACATGTCCCAGCCTGGGTGGTCGAGGCTGCCAAAAAATGGTATTACAGTGGAATTCTGGACTGACATTGCCCGGCCTGTTGGTAGTTAGGGACGTTACAAATTGGTATCAGAGAAGAGTAATGTTTCCTTTGTGGCATTTCTTGGCCTGTTGGTGGCTGGGGACGTTACAGTTTTTCAAAATTGTCTCTGGGCATCCGTGGTCTTTGGTTCTAATAGTTGCAGATATCCACGACTGGTATTTTTACCATCTGCAAATATTTGTGGGTTACCTTAAAGCAGTCCGTGGATGCACAAAATCGAGTTTGAAAAAAGAGGCTTAAGCCCCATTTTTCCATGAAAATGAATAATTGAATTGTAGGATAGGGTGTATGTACTTACTTGGTCCAGGTGGAAAAGGATTTTTTTTCTCCATTAAGGTCCACGAATCATCATTGTAAATTCAAGGGTTTTCGGTCACTTTGGGTATTTTTTGGTAAAATGGTTAAAATGATTTAGTAAATGGGTAAATATGTTAGTATTTAATCAAATTATAAAAACCCACTTCCTATAGTTTTGATATTTTTCCAAACATTCAACTAATGAATAGTCCCTTGTAGCTTTGTGGTTGTTTTTGTGGATCTTAGGCTATACTTTGGACAATTTGTGGTCTCTTTTCATCATTTGGACGAGTCTTTCAGAAGACTCTAGGTAGGTAATGTTCTCATAAATGGCATTTAGTATAGGGTGCATTCACTTGCACTGTTTGAATTATCAGTTGTCATTGTCACTTAAACCTAGGTTCGACACCATTAACAAGCAACAAAACCTTCTCATATGGTTAAAAACGTCATTGTGTTGATGGTAGATCCTACCTTCCATAGTCGCTTTAGTTTAGAACC
>JASDQU010104993.1:7389-20181 GCA_032191745.1 Picea mariana
AATTAAATCACTATTAAATACCTTTTTTGAAAAAATCTCCTCAAACCTAGGGTTTCACTTAGCCGACCTTAGTTTTCCACCCTCCTCGTCATTATTTATTAAGGGCTCCTCTCTTATTTTTCCTCAGGCTTTTTTGTCCTGAAGATGGATCCTGTTGTGGATCCGAAACGTCGACAACAAGCTATCAATAGCACCGTGGTTCTTCCGACAAATTCTAAACAAATCTCTCACCACAGAAACCTAAATGAGTAAGAAGGACATAGTCAGGAAGCTAAGGAGGTCATTGACTTAAAGGCACAAAGTGTTGTAGATTTGAAGAAAAAAGAACAAATTCCTACAGTTGTTGTATATCACCATCCACATCATATAGAGACACAAAATTAATCAAGGCAAGGGCATGTGCATCAACATATTTATGCACCAGCAGGGCACCAGACAGGAAACCGATCAAGAGGTGCATGGAGGACTACCGGCACTACGCGAAGAGTTCAAGTGACAGAAACAATCCCATGGCAACCCCAACATGATGCAGAGAAAGATAAGGGTGGAAAGGTAGCAGATAGACATCATGTTCGACTTCCATTAGGATGGATGGATGGTCGTACTTGGTACCAGTTGGCTACATTGCTTAGACGGTCATATTGTATGGTTTCTTCTCATGTTTCGAGGACAAAACATGTGAAGGGGGATGGAATGTAGTATACCTAGAGAGGTAATATGGGGTACTTAGGGAGGTACCCAATGGAAATGTAGTTATGTGTTATTAGTGGAAGTCATTTAATATATGGAAATGTGGTCATTCAATGTAAGGTGGACTAGGTCCACTATATTAATAAAGGCCCACTATGGTAGTTGGATGTTATAAATGTGAGAAGGCTCTCTAGAAGGTTTCTAGAAGATAGGGAGAGCTATATAAAGAAGTGTAGGCAATGTAATGAAACATAGCGAAGAATATTGTGATTGTACAAGCAAGGATTGCTTGAGGAGTTTTATCCTTCCATAAGGATTAATATATGGTGTTACCCTACCTCAAGGTTTTTCTCTATTTCTTGTGTTCATGTTATGGTGAATGGTTTATGGTTTATTCTTGGTATTATTGAATTATATTTGCAGATGTAGTATAGGTACTTAACAACTATTGTTCAATGGTGTTTCGTTGTGGTTAAGCTCTGATTTTCAGGCAAGGGAAAAATTGTTCGACCAAGCTCAAGTTTTAAAGGCTTTTGGTTACAGGAATGAACTTTTCAAGCAAAAGGTTGAAAACTCAGGCCCACCATGCCCCTTACAAAGGGAAATCCACTACTATCCCTTCCTCACCTTCAAATGATTATGATAAATCTGTGTCTTCCTGGATGCATTTGAGAGACGATTGTTCTCATGTGATTAGCGAGATTAGGCCTAAAGGCTCCACATAGCCCAAGGCAAATTCAAAGAGATTAAAAGGTGATAGCACCGACAAGGGAAAAATTGCCTCACAGACTGGAAAATATGGATTTTAAGTTTTATTTATTTATCTATTGTTGAGAACATTTGACTTCATATTTTTGGACAGCAGGATTTTTGGATATATTGGTAATATATTTTGGAAATAATTGCAAATATCATTAAGATAAATTGTCAAATATGAATGTGATAATGGGAGTCACAAGGAGGAATGTTGTTAAATTAACTAGTTGTGTTATGATTGTTAAAAGCTAAAGGGAGTCACAAGGGGTCCCACCTACTAGTTATTATTTATTTAAAACCCTTATTATGATTTATTAATTTTCCCCCTTGACTAAAAGTTGGTTGAGTTATTAGTTAACTTAACTAAGGAAGTAGTTCAACTACTTCAACTAATTCTAATTTTCTTAAAGGAAAAAAGAAAGGGAGGATAGAAGGAGAATCATACTAAGGTTTGCTCTTTTAGTTTATGTTGAGATAGTTCAGTTTTCACTCATTCCTTAATTTATCACAAGCCTAATTCTTTTTTATGATAGCAGGGTATTATTGTAGACAACAAGATTCAAGGTTGAATTACATCATTCAGACACTTGTTTTTCAGAGGTGTTGATCTATCTTTGATAGTCTGTGTAGACTTGTCTATTTGTGAATTAGTTTTCATGACTGAAAAGGCTATCTTGCAGAGTCGAGTGGGAAACAATCTATGGCAAACTGATCCAGCTTTTAGAGTTTAGTTTTTTTATTTTCTATGAGAGGTCCTTTTGTATGTTCCATCAGGGATGTCAAAGTTTGACTTTGGTCCAAAACTTCTTCAGGAAATTTTGTAAAGAGAATGACTCTTTGGTGAATTGGAATGAAATAAAGGATTGCTTTATGTCTCATCTGTCTTGATTATCATCTTGGTGTCTTTACTTCTGTCTCTACATTTATTTCAGCAACTGTTATATTCAGAAAATTATATCAATAATGAATTTTCCAGTAAGATTTTATTTATAAAAAGACTAGCCTAGGCACTTGTAATCAATACTTGTGACTTAGGATATTATTTTTGATGGCTATAAACATAGGGTCACATTCCCGTTTATTTTTCTTTAGCCAAGCAGAATCTGAAAAATGCTTGAGTAAGATCATTTTATATCTTTTCCTCAACACCCAGTTCTATTCTGCAATAAGTTTCGGGCGCTAGCCCCTTTTCTTCAGCCCTTGGTTCGCATGTGACCACGACTATGACCCAACGCTTATGATTTGGGCACTTATCCAAAGCTCAGAAACTTTGGGCTCCGAGCTTCAGAGGTTTCCCTTTTTTCCCATGTCCCAAAATCATAGAACAACGAATTGTAGAATGTGTGAAGAACAACGGATCTACGGTCCACCTTCCTTGCACGGATCTACGGTGGATAGGAGCTTTGGGGACTCCATTTTTGGTGAAATTCAAAGACATCACAACAACTATTTTCGAGTGCTGGATTGGTGAAATCACGAAGTAGGGTGGATCAACGGTCCACGTCTCCCAGCATCCAACGATTGATACTTGCTATGGTACTCTAGGCTTCAGGGCTCCGGTACTTCGAAGGATTTCACCTTTGCACATCCCAAAACTCTCGAACCGTGAGTCTCTGCATACTTCCATGTCACCCCGGTGACGTCATCGCATCACTTTACTTCGGTGTTATGAAACTTCGGGGGTTTCTTCCTCCCATTCCATCACGAGCTATTTATTCTGTAGTGTCAAGTCTCCAAACTTCACGATCTGGTGCCACACATCCACTGGGGCCCACGGTTTCCATACTTAAACTAATAAATGTTGAAAACGTCACATCAAAATTTATACTTTTCAAATTGCGGGGACATGGGTCAATGGTTTTAAAGTAACCCACCGATCGTCCCGCAATTGTCCCCACGTTGACACGTACCCCTTCTGGGAAATTGTGGTTTGGATTGCGGGACCGCCCTATAGAATTATTTTTCACGCAACTTTGATCTGAGCAATGTCACCCAACCATCGATCTTGATAGATCGTGATCAAAGTTAATGCAGGCCCAATCCAACTAACTTCTTCGCCAAGCTTACCTACCTTGTGCCACCACCAGGAATGCTACGTGGTAGGACACATGAAGCCAACACGTGGCCCAATCAGGCAGGTGATATATGTCACATTCTAACTGCATTTCTATCATACAAAGGTTCTTAACTCACTGACACGTGGCACACATCCCATGTGTCCACATCATCCCTAATGACGTCAACAAGCCACGTCACTTTGGGACTTCGGGCTTTGGGGGATTTCACCTTAGCATACCTCGCTTCTCCTGAACTTTCTTACCTTCCGCTCTTGGCTTATTCCTACAGTTTTGATCTGTCCTTGGTCAAATCCAATGGTAAACACTCCCCCCCCCCTCAGATCTACGGTGTAGATCCTCTTCGGGACTTCGAAAATTTGGGCTTCTACCCTTTTTTCTCTATCACACATAAAATTCGTCGAAGTCGCGAAGTCCGAAGTACTTAGGGTTTAATCCTCATGCACCTTTCTCCATATCTGACGGCCGTAACTTAATCTTCACCTGATCTGACGACTTATCTTGCTCTCACCCAGATATAATGGCCCAACACCACAAATGTTGTGATTTCTTTCTCTGGGGCCATTTCTTAAACTTCTTACACCTCTTGTGTTTTCGAACACAGTCCAACTATTATTTCAACGCCCTTCTAGCACTCTAGACCTCAAAATTCTCTGGACTTTCTTCACCAAATTTCTCGTTCGTATCCCATCCAGGTTCCGGGTAGAAACCATGGGCTCTGAACTTGGGTTTTGTCCATTTCGACAACAATTATTTTTCGAAACTTTTGCTTCAGCTTCCACTAACATGGCCCATCCAGGCTCAGTGTTGAAACCATGGCTATGATACCATTTTGTGAACGTCCCCAACCACCAACAGGCCGGGCAACGTCACTTCTGAGACATCTCTCTTAGCTCTGATATCAATTCGTGAATTTATATGCATGCATATCTAACGCAATTAACAGTTACATCATTTTGTTCATGCTACGTATTCATGCACAAATAAAAATAAGCATACACATACATCATATATGATATATCTAAGCATTACTCTTCAAGTTATAAAACATGTACAATTACACCACATACAATCAACATAGGTTTGGTACTTGTCTTTCAATAGATGACCACCAACTGCATGCATACCTTCCACGAACCTCCTAGCCTTAGACCACGCTGCTCATCATGCTCAACAATGGGTCACCCCCAAGTTGGGACTAAACTCCACCCAGGGCAAATGAATCCAAGACCTAGGTTGAGGCTATGGGAAACTGCACTGTGAAACTAGAAGGATTCTCTCCAAGGAGCCTATTCACTCCCATTGATCACAGACTCTCATTCCCCACATGCATGTCCCACCCCAGGAATATGCACCTTCATTGTTCCACGGTCCATCGATTGCTCCACTTCCCTTCCAGGGCTTCAACAACAGGTCGGATCAAGAATTCTCATAGCTCCGTAGATGGTATTGGACTCCCTCCAGGAGAAACCACTTCCCAAAAAAATCTCTCACCCGGAGAAAGTTGCTCATAGGCCTGACAACCTGCTTCTTCAACCATGGGCCTGAAAACCTGCCTCTTCAATCCACAACCACCAAAATTCGGGTAAGGCCAGGGGACGACTCAACAATTTACAGAGGTTCACAAAGGCGGGATTGACTATGGTTGCGTACTTGTTCAGTGCATTTGTGAACTGCACAAGGGATGGCCAGCATGCTAAGGATGAACTCATGGGAAACTAAATGGCCAAACTGGCCAGAATGTTGAGAGAAAGCAAGGAAAATGGTGAGAATGGTCAGCCTGCACAATCATGAGAGAGTTGCAATGGTGAGAGCCAACTCCTTTGGAAGGTGGCCAGAATGGTTTCTGCGCCCCCAACAAAGGTGGAACTTCCCACATAAATCTACATGTGTCCTGGGTGACACTTGGCTCTCCAGAAGCACGCTCCTCTCCACTTGGAATTTGTTCCTCTCCTCAAAGGAACTTAGGATAACTAGGTTTATTTTCCCAACTTTAGTACTTTTCAGGAATACATTATAATATTCACTTGCGTTAAGCCCTCAAGCTTAGCCCCTCTTTCCTAGCCTATCATCCCCATTCCTTTCCCTACCCAGTGGAGCTTAGTCCCCCATAACTCTTTATTTGTGGTTGATCTACACGCATCGATGTATTTTATTAATAATCTACATAATTAGATATACAAAAATCAAGCCCACTAACCTTAGCATCTAGGCTCTTCGACCTAATAAACACATAAGCCTACCATCTTATAATTACTTGGATCTCCTACAAACATCATTACATTTCACAGGGGCTTGGCCTTGGGGTATTACACTTTCTCACCTAGCAGAAGGTGGCGACTCAAGTAGAGGCGGTAGAAATTGCAATGCGCCTTGAACCTATGCCGGGAGGGGTAGAGACATCGGTAGGATTGGCGCAGGTGCAATTGAAACTTTCCAACCTGACGATGGAATTGCAAGATATGGAAAATAAAAAAGTTGTGCACAAGCACGTATGGTGTACCACATGTCGCTATGAGGGTAATCGTAAGGACGAGTACCCTATACTTTTGAATTATGTGGCAACGGGCGCGGTGAGTCCATTCCCAAATGGACAAATGGAATGTTTCGATATATGTCGACAATGGGGCCATGTACCACTCAGTTTCCCAACTTTGCAGAAGTATAAAAAGATGCATCATACTTCATTCTGTGAGTTTTGTAAATCTGTGGGGCATGATGTTAACCAGTGTCGGTCACTCTAGTTGATGCAAGAAAATACCCGCGACGCATTCTAGGTACAGGAAGAACATAAGGGTGGTGATCGTGGTGGTGTTGAGAGAGAGGAATACCAAGGAGGTCCCAAAGGTGGATATGGGAATGGTCGCAACTAAGGATATGGTAGAGGGAGAGGTAGTCTTAGGTAGACCCCTGACTTGTTTCAATTGTGGAGAAATTGGTCATGTATCAAAGTTTTGTACCAAATTGGATGTTCTTTATGCATACTACTACAGTCTCGAACATGTCATGTAAGACTATCCTAACTTAGTGAAGAAGTGGGAAGAGATGAAGATGCATTTCAATACAGTGCATGTTATCCGCACACAAATAAGATTAATGATGAAGAAGTCGATTTTTGGGTGGTAACCTGAGGAGGAGAAAAAAAATGAAGGGACTACAAGCAAGTTGAGATCTCGGATTAAAAGCCAAAGGGGAAGATAAGGAAGGCATCACAACCCCCTCCCAAGTTTGAATCTACCTAGCAAAAGTAGTTTATGCACGATGCACATAGGTTTATTGAAGAAGAGAGAGTGTGTGAAGAGTTGAAGTGTGTAACACATAGATTACTCGAGGAGGTTCAGATTCGTGAAGAAGTGCAATGGGTGACACAACGGTCACTGGAAGAGGCTTAGATCTGGGAAGAAGTGTAGTAGGAGACACATAGGTTGATAGAAGAGGCTCGCGCTCAGGAGGAGCTACAACATGGGATGCAATGATCATTGGAAGAAGTGCATAGGCACGAGGATTTGCAGCGCACAATGCAGAGGTCGATGGAAGAAGTGCATAGGCGGGAGGAGTTGTGATGTGACAAGAAAACATAAATTGAGGAACATTACATGGAGGATTTGAAGCACACAACATGTGAAGAAACATTGCACGACTTAGGTCACAAGACAGATACAAAGGTTAAAGTAATTAATTTCTTACATTGTTGTTTGAGATTTCTTAATGATCTCTATGTTGCAAGGATGTTGACGCAGATGCTAGCCACTTGTATGGGGAAAGAGCTGACAGATAGGACTATATCATCTCCCCTGCCAGAAAGTGAATTTTACCAATTCGGTAAGAAAAAGCACACAGGGCGTGAATTCAAGATGACAACGGAGCTTGGTGGCTATGACATGGAGGGAGTCATGTTGGATCTAGGTTCCGATGTGAATATTTTTCCAAAGAAGTCCCAGGAGGTGATGGGTAAACTAAAACTGGTCTGGTCACCCATCCAACCGTGTTAGGAAAACAAATACAAGATTTACCCCATAGGTCGGTTGGAGCAAGTGGAAGTAAGTATAGAAGGGGTGAAGACAAAGGTTAACTTTGAGGTCATAGATATTATGGATGACTCTTACCCATACCCCACATTGCTTGGCATCCACTGGGCCTTCGACAATAATTTCGTGTTGAATTTTAAGAAGAGGCAGATGTCATTTGAGATAGACACCTTGTGCATAATACCACCGTTGGATCTGTATGAAAGGGACTAATACAATGAGCCAATAGATGAAGATGCGTAGAGATTATTCATTGAAAACATCTATAAGATTACTGGGTGCAGGGAGAATTACATTAACCCCACCATAGATGGAGAATTAAGTTGGATAAGTTTCAAGTCATACGATACAGATTCTGAAGATGCTTTGGAAAGGTGACAAAAAAAACTGTATAAAGTCTCCACTCACAGATGTGTGAGGATAACGAAAGTAGTATGTTGGATAGAATCTGAGAAATATGATGCCCCACGGTTTTATGGGACAAGGTCGGTAGAAGAATTCCTCGTACAAATAGAGATGGTCATCCCCATGGAACATAAAATCCAGGCCATGGATGCAGTGGTCCAAGGGACACCTACTTAGTGGTGGACGACACATCACTGGAATATTCAGAGTTGGATGCATGTTTTTGAGTTGGTAAAAGTTTGGTTCCAACCCGTTGTTGATTTTGAATTGGCCAACTGGTACAAGGGTAGTGAGGATCCCTTGGAACACATTTCTTTTTGCGAATGATGTTGTAATTCTAACAATATTCCTTCAACCCAATGGGTCCATCAATTTTTCCACACTATGGATGGTCCCTAGAAGCTGATATATTCAGGAAGAGCTCAGAAGGAAAATGGTTGATTGGACCCATATGAGTTCCCAATTTTTCTTAACATTCAATTTCATAGCAGAAGATCTGATTCAAAGAGAAGCTCTCCTCTGTATTAAAGATTTTATTTTTCATCGATAGCCAAAGGATTCCACACCTAGGGTGGTCTTCTCGTATCATCATATGGTGGAAAAAATGAAAGAGAAAGTCCATTGTTGGAAGATTTATGTCGATAATATTGATGATGATGACCCATGTGGTATCCAGATCAAATAATTCGAAGGATAATGTGCACTCAAAGGTAAGGTGAAAAATATAGCTGCACTAAACTATAATGACCTGGTTAAAACTAAGAAACATAATATTGGCAATGAGGAAGTGCCCAAGATGGCCATCATTGAATATTATTGGGATAAGGAGATGGTCACTCAAGTTGTGGACCTCCTTAAGGAATATGAGGACTTGTTCCCCCAAAGTTTTTCTGAAATGAAAGGCATTGCAGGATCATTGGGGGGCATGAAGATTTATATCAAACTAGATGCTAAACCGGTCAAGAGAAGGCCTTATCAATTAAATCCCAAATATAAGGAAAATGTGCACAAAGAATTGGATCAGATGTTGGATGATGGGATCATTTTCCATGTGGAGGAGTCCGACTGGAATAGTCCTATGGTTGTGCAACCCAAGAAGACCAATGATATTTGAATTTTCGTAGATATGAGAAGTCTCAATGCTGCCTGCATCCGCAACCCTTTCCCTAGACCTTTCACAAATAAGGTGATGGAAAATGTTGGCAGTTGGGAAGCCTACCATTTTACAGATGACTTTTCAGGCTATCATCGGGTTTAGATCGCAAAAGAGGATCAAGACAAACCCAATTTTGTGATGGAATGGAGGTCCTTTGCATACATTGTAATTCCCTTTGTCTTAGAGAATTCCCCCACATCATGTTCCTAGATAGTGGTCGCAACCTTCAAGGAATTCATCCATAAGTTTCTTTAATTTTACTTGGACGATTGGATCGTGTTTCGTTTGTTGAAGGAAAACATGCAAGCCCTTTCGTTGAGGTTGGATTGATGCAACCAGCTCCATATTTCATTGAATTTGAAGAAATGCATCTTTTGTACAACCTTTGGCACATTTTTGGGCCACATCATGTGCAAGGATGGATTGTTGGTGGATCAAGCTAAGATCATCACCATCTTGGATATGGTTTCCCCCACTTCATTTCGGGAGATGTGTGCCACATTGGGTCATACATGATATTACCAGCGGTTCATTCATAATTATCCCAAGATTGTTTCCCTGTTAGAAAAGGTATTGCACAATGATACTAAATATATTTGGACATAGGAATTCCAGGAAGCCTTGTAAACTATATAATAAAAACTTGTCACTACACTAGTTCTAGTTTTTCCTGACTAGTCTAAGCTTTTTCATGTCCACGAAAATGCCTCTTCCATTGAACTGGGTGTAGTTATCGCATAGCCAAGTGAAGGTAATATTGACCATCTGGTATATTTTCCCAGTGGCAAGTTGTATGATGCAGAAAATAATTATACTACAACAAAGCGCGAGGGCCTCGCTATGGTATATGCATTGCAGAATTTTCACCATTACTTGTTAGAACCCTTTTCAAATTCTTTAACGATCACTCCGCGCTCAAATATTTGGTCAACAAGCCAATATTAGGAGGTGGAATATTTCATTGGTTGTTTCTCTTCCAAGAGTTTGAGTTTGAATTTGTAGTCAAGTTGGGTAAGCACAATGTTGGACCTGATCATCTATCTCAACTTGAGATTGGAGAGGCTAGTCGAAGCCTAGATGACGAATTCCCAAATGCGCAACTCTTCTGAGTCAAAGTAGTTCCTGATGAATTGGCCAAGATCATTGAATTTCTCATGTTAGGACAACCTCCACTAGGGTATACCCAGTGTCAACATTGTCAACTAGGAATACGTCCCACTAGGGTCAACCATCATTTAGCTCCCTCTCTCAGCTTTGAATGTTGGTAGAGAAGGTTTAGTGTATGATGCACAATAGGTAACATATCTCATAGTCGACAGAATTTACCTTTTTGACAACACATAATCCACATTAGTCACACATGTGGACTTGATAGATTGAAATTTTTGCAGATTCCCCATAATTCCAAATCAAGCCATTGTTATGGAATCTATACAAGTCATGGCCCTAACCATGGATTCATGTGGGGATCCATTTATTCTCAGGGTGATCTAGTTTATTGAAACATAAATCAATCCAATTTGGTCAATTCACCCATGCCACATGTACATAGTCAATTATGTTTCCACAATCCCCAACCACCATCACCAGTACGATAGATCTGACATTTTATCTCTCCATGTGTGATGATTCACCACCACCTTATACTTATTCTACAAGCCATTACCTCTTTCAAATATTTCTATCACCCCAGCTCACCCTTTCCCCCAATTACTACTCCATATATACCCCCTCCCTTATGATATCGATGGAGTAATTCTCCACACCCCACTCTTTTCCACCCCCACCTATGACTTCCTCCATCATTGAATTGGAAATTCCCCCAATTCACTCATCCTTATCTAACTTTCCCAGTTCTCTTTCCATATTCCCGTTCATGGTGTGGCTTAGCATACTTTCCACACTTTGTCCTGCCCAAGTCGGCCAGGAAGCCCGAGAACCCACAGTTCAGTTTTTATGTAGATTTCCAATTCATCATCAACTAGTAGGATGTGGGCCATCCCTCTTATTTTTCAGCAAGGTACCATACCTTTCCTCATAGTTCCCTCAACTATGTTTTGAAGATGCGGCAGTCCTCCAGCTCTCTAAGCATGAATGTTAGGTACCAGATCTATTATAATAACATAAGAATAAATATTGCAGTGATTAACAATGGATTCAACAACAAAAAATAGAAATACAATAAATACTAACAACGAAACAACAAAATAGATGGATCCACAACACTAGAATAATACCTTTATTGATAGGAAACAATGCTCACTTGCCTCTTCGAGGGGGAAACCTCCAGCATAGTAGAGCTCTATTACAATAATTCTCAAGACAAGACCCTCTCATATCTTCTACTCTTATTTATACTAATTCTATCTTCTAAAGGACATTCTAGAGGAAGATCTTTCTAGAAGCGAAAGCTTCTATTAGGTCTTCTTACATTGAGCTGTTCATATTTATTAAATAGGCCTTATTAACTAGTATCAACCTTTATTACATTGAAATATATTATTCTACCCACATGAGAGGTTAGGGGGTTAGGTCCCTAACATGCCATCTCCCTTGAAGAACAACCTTTTCCTCAAGGCTTGAGATGAGGAAATTTCTTGAGAATAGTGCTCAACTCCCAGGTGGCATCTTTTGGAGTTGTATATTTCCACTACACTAACACCTCCTTGATGGTCCGTTGATGGAGACAAGTTCATGCTGGTCCAAGACTGCCTGTGGCTGCAACCAAATGAAAGCTTTAACATCCAACTCAGTAAGATTGGTTTGAGTTTGGCACTTAGATCCAATCACCTTATTTAAGCATGAGACATGAAAAACATGATGGATCTTAGAATGACTAGGCAGAGCTAACTATAAGGCCACTGGTCCCACGCGCTTGAGAATTGTATAAGGACCATAAGATTTGGTAGCAAGCTTCTGACAGTGTCCTGATTTGGGAGCAAGCTTATGACAGTGCTCGGATAAAAAATAAAAGTTTATAGTTCAATTTTAATTAGCGTTTATTTTTTGTGGTTATTTTTTACACCAGGGTGAATGATAGTGAAACTGATGATGTTTGAGACTCGATTCCAGAAGAAGGTAAAAAGAATGATATGCAAATTTTCTTTTCAATGAACTTCTAGCTATGGGAAGGAGAAGAGTTTCTTTTCTTTTGTCACTAACAAACACTCAAGAATGCAAAATTTTATGTTATTTTGTTCTCAAACAAGAAGTCAGACAATTGCCAAATTATAAAGAAAATGTTTTTAATATCCAAAACCAATGCATATAAATACTTCTTTGTTTGATTACGGATGAAAACTAAGATGTTCGTTAAATACTTCATTCTTTCACTAATAATGAAAAAAGGTTCACTGTCGTGATAGGAAAAACTAAGAAACAAAAATCATACAAACAAAGACACTCTCAACAGTAAACAAGAGATTGAAAGGAAAACCATTACCAAACTGTTCACTCAAAGAAAAACACTAAGAAACAAAAAGTCACACTTTATAATTTGCAAGAATCGAGTAAGTGATCAAGGATAAATAAAACAATAGATCTGTGATTGACAATCTTCCCTGTGAAATCCTCAAATCAATCAGATAATCGAGAAGAGTGGCAAAAATAAACCAACTTTGAAAGAGAAAGGTCGATTTTGAAATCAGGAAAGACAACACAAACTCAATAAGGACTAAAAATA